>PVLC010006353.1:14797-44797 GCA_004027655.1 Graphiurus murinus | reverse complement strand
CAGTAGCATGCAATCAATATGAAATACAGTCATAAGAAATTAGCTCATTTTGCAAGATGAAAAAGTTCTGCAAATCAGTTGCCTAACTATGTAAATATATTTGTCACTGAATTATATACTAAAAAGTGGTTAAGATGGAAAGTTTTGTTATTTGAGTTTTATCCCCACCACAATTAAATTACTGTTTAAAGGAGAAATCAGGCTAGACATAGTAGCACATGCCTTTAATGCCAGTACTTGGGAGGCTGAGGCAGGAGGATCACAGATTCAAGGTCCCCAGCAACTTAGTAAAAATCTGTTTCAAAATAAAAAATAAAATAGGGGTACAGGTATAACTCAGAGGTAGAATGCCCCTGGGTTCAGTCTCCAGTACCATACAAATAAAATAAAAAAATAAATAAATAGTCCATTATAGATTCTGTTTGTGGTCCGGACAATTCCTACTTCTTGATATTCATTCCTTTGTGTAGTCTCCTCCCATACTGTTGTTATAGAAAAAATGGAGTGTCATTTCCCAGATTAGACTATAGACTCTCTCTCTCTCTCTCTCTCTCTCTCTCTCTCTCTCTCTCTCTCTCTCTCTCTCTCTGCTCCCTCCCCCCCCCCGAAGGAAGCCAGCTAGCATGTTGTGAAGCTGCTTGGGCAGCCTGTGAAGAGGAACAGAAGTCTCCAGCCAACACCAGGCAAGGAACTGAGGATGCCAACAACTATGTGAGCCAGCCTGGAAGCGGATCCTCCATCAACTAAGCTTCCAGATGAGACTGCAGCCCTGCTCGCAACTTGGCGGTGGGTCTCAGATTCCCAGACCTCAGAAACTGTAAGATAATAAATGTTTGTTGTTCACTGCTCTACTTCGGCATAATTCATGGTGCAACAACAGGTACCTAGTACCCCCCACGTGATGATTATTGATATTATTCATAATGATCCAGGGCACTGAAATATGCTGACATGTTTTCTGCATCTCCATTAAGTAGATGCAACCACAGACAGTCTCCTGATACCACCGAGAACTCAATATACTCAAATTCCCTATATGATACTAGTTGACACCCTCAGTCAACCAGGAGATTTGACAAAGCTAAAACCCATATGCCCCTGCCATTCAGGGTAAATAAGAATTTATTATGGAGAAGAAAAGAGGAAAAGAGAGGGGCCAAATAATGAGTGACTTGACCATTTTTTTTAGTTTAGAATTAACACAGAGAAAATTTGCATAATGTACACCACATGAACAAATGCTTTGAAAGGCTGTCATGCTTTGGAGTGACCCAAGAATGTCCACATAACTTTTCTTTAAGAAAATAGAGAGGAGCCGGGTGTGGTGGTGCACGCTTGTAATCCCAGCATTTGGGAGGCTGAGACCGGAGGATATGGGTTCGTGGCCAGCCTCAGCTACTTAGTGAGGCACTCTGCAACCTAGGAAGACCCTGTTTCAAAATAAATAATAAAAACTAGGGCTGGGGGTATAGCTCAGAGGTAGAATGCCCCTGAGTTCAATCCCCAGTACCGCAAAAAAAAAAAAAAAAAAATAGAGAGGAAAAAAATAGAGGAGTTGGGTAAGAGTGATGAGGTATAATTGTGTCTTTCACTCAAAAAAATATGGAGACAGTTTCTGGAGAATTTGTACTCATAAAAATTGTCATCACAAGCTGGGAGTGTGGTCCAGCCGTGGGTTCAATCCCCAACACTGGAAAAAAAAAACTACCATTATTGTATCATTCAAAAGATAAGAGAAAGACAGATATGGTATTACACACCTGTGATCCCAGTACTCAGGAAGCTGAGACAGGAAGATCAAAGGTTTGAGGCCAGCATCAACAACTTAGTGAGTGAGACTCTCAGCAACGTAGAGAAACCTTGTTTCAAAATAAAAGAATAAAAAGATCTGAGGGTGTGGTTCAGATGTAGAATGTCCTTGGGTTCAATCCCCAATACCAATAAAATAAAATAGAAGTTGTACCTGGGGTGCATTTTTTTTTTATGGTACTGAAAATTGAACCCAGAGGCACTTTACCTCTGAGCTACACCTACAACCCTATTTTATTTTTTGTTTTGGAACAGGGTCTTGCTAAGTTGCTGACAGTCGGCTATGTTACTGAGGCTGTCCTCAAACCTGTGATCCTCCTTTCTGAGCCTCCCAAGTACTGGGATTACAGGCATGGGCCACCACAACACCGGGGAGTGCTTTTTTTTTTTTTGGCTATCCTGGAGATTAAACCCAGGGGCATTCTACCTCTGAGCTACATCCCTAGTCCTATTTTTTACTCTTTATTTTGAAACAGGGTCTCACTAAGTTGCAGAGGGTCTCACTAAATAGTTGAGGCTGGCCAGGAACCTGGATCCTCCAGTCTCAGCCTCCCAAGTACTAGGATTACAAGTGTGTACCACCACGCCCGGCTTGGAGTACATTTTTTAAAAAGATAATAAGCAATGCATGTCATCATTTAAGTGTGACCTGAATTAGCTGGCTGTGGATGGAGGAAATCGAGACATATTCTATCAAAGACAGGCAAGGAAAGTATGGGTAAAGAAACAAACTGAATAATGTTACGTGCATATATGAACATCACTATGAATCTCACTATCATGTAAAATTACAATGCACCCATGAAAAAAAGATAGGCAGCCAGGAGTGGTGGCATACACCTGTAATCCTAGTACTTGGGAAACTGAGACAGGAGGATCTCAGGTCAGCCTCATCAACTTAGTGAAGCCCTCAGCAACTTATTGAGACACTGTTTCAAACTAAAAAATAAAATAGGGCTGGTATGTAGCTTAGAGGTAGAATGCCTATGGGTTCAATCCCCAGTACCACACACACACACACAAAAAGCATTTTGTTTTAAAGTGTATTTTGGAGTTTTCTTAAGTAAAATACAATTCTTATTTTGTGGCAAGTATTTACAGATGAACCAGTGGAGTACTGTGCAATGTCATCGATGTCAGAGACAGTTGCTTCCAAGTGCAACATCAGCAGAAACACTAGCAGCCAGTTAAGGAGTAAATCAAGGTGGAAGAGATGAAGGTCGAGATGAATATAGATTCCTAACCTATCAGACGTTATTCATTCCCTGCCTTGCCTGCAGGAAGGACATTCCCAGGTCCCCCTCTGCTGCTCCAAATTGTGTGTGTGCATGACATGTCATACATAAAGAAGCATATAAAATATACAGGTACAGTTTAAAGTAAAAGAATAAAATGAACACTTGTATAGCCAATATCTAGGTTAGGAAATAGAATATTACCCCTTCACTAGTAACTGGTTTGTGGCTCTCCTAATACCCCTCATTTTGAATTATAGATTAATCATTCTCTGCTTTTCTGCATGGTTTTACCATACACACACACACACACACACACACACACACACACACACACATATCCTTGGGCTAGAAATGTATTGCTTCATTTTCTTGTCCTTCAACATTCTATAAGTAGAGATCATATGGATAGCATTCTTCTGATGAGCATCATGGTTTTGATATGCTTTTATAGCTGTGATCCATTTTCTGTACAGTTTTCCACCGTTTTAATATGCCATGATTTACCAAACCACTTTTCCACCGATGACTCAGGTTGCTTCCCATTTGGGATGATTGTGAACAAGACTTCTTGTACATTTGTGTGCATGTGTCCTGGTGTGTAGACAGAGGAACGGAATCGCAGAATTGTAAGCTGTGTGTATATTCTGTTTACTCTGCCATGTAAACTGTTTTTCCAGAGTGGTGACACTAGTTTCCATTTCCCCAGCAGAGGCGGGACATTCTCAAGCTTCACGTCCTAGCCAGCACTTGGCACTGAGGTGCCTTTTCTTTCTTTCTTTCTTTCTTTCTTTCTTTCTTTCTTTCTTTCTTTCTTTCTTTCTTTCTTTCTCTTTTGTGGTATTGGGATTGAACCCAGGGGCATCTTATCTCTGAGCTATACTTCCAGCCCTATATTTTATTTTTATTTTGAAAAAGGGTCTCACTAGGTTGATAAGAGTCTCACTACTTGCTGAGGCTGTCCCCCAACCTGTGATCCTCCTGTCCCAGTCTCCCAAGTACTGGGATTACAAGCATGGGCCATCATACCCAGCTAAAAGACTTTAATATTTCTAGTCTGGTGAGTATGTCCATGGCATCTCACAGATTTAATTGTATTTTTCTGATTACTAAGTGATTATTAATACGATTAAGGTCAAACGTTTTCTTTGTGTACGAGGTACTGGGGATTGAACCCAAGGGGATTCTACCTCCAAGCTGCACTCCCAGCCCTATTTTATTTTTATTTTGAAACAGGGTCTCACTAGGTTGATGAAAGTCTCACTACATGCTGAGGTTGTCCTCGAACCTGTGATCCTCCTGTTCTAGCCTCCCAAGTACTGGGATTAAGTGTGAGTTACTATGCCTGGCTAAGGTTAAACATTTTTCCTACATTGTGGGCCACATGTTTCCTCTCCTTTAAAGTTCTTGTTTATGTATTTACCTATTTTTTTATCCTACTGAACTTTCTGACTTTGTCATATAGATTTGTAGAAGCTCTCTTAACATTTGTGTGCATGTGTATAATACTGGGGATTGAACCCCAGAGCATTCTACCTATGAGCTAAATCCTCACCTATTTTATTTTATTATTATTATTTGCAGTACTAGGATTGAACCCAGAGCGATTCTACTTCCAAACTACACCCCAATCCTATAGCCCCCCCCCTTTTTTTGCGGTACTAGGAATTGAACTCAGGGGCATTCTACCTCCAAGCTATACCCCTAGTCTTATTTTTTTGTTTTGTTTTGTTTATTTTGAAACAGTGTCTCACTAAGTTGCAGAGGGCCTCACTAAGTAACTGAGGCTGGCCACGAACCGGATCCTCTGGTCTTAGCCTCTCAAGTACTGGGATTACAAGCATGAACCACCATGCCCGGCTTATTTTTTATTTTAAAACAGGGTCTCACTAAGTTATTTCACAGTGCTGGCCTTGAACCTGCAATACTCCCATCTCAGCCTCCCAAGTACTGGGATTTCAAGTGTGCACCATCGTGCCCAGCTGATCTCTTAACATTCTTGATACTAGACCTCTGTGGGGGGAAAGAAAAAAAAGCTGGTTTGAGAGCAGTCTCAGCAACATAGCAAGACCCTGTTTCAAAACAAAAAAAAAAGTTTTAAGACAGCTAGGGGTGTAGCTCGGAGATAGAATGCCCCTGGGTTCAATCCCCAGTACCTCCTCCACACATACAAACCCACTACTGCCGTGCCGTGACTTCTATTTATGGCACCTTTTGATAAGTTTAAGTTTTTTAAAATTTTGATGTAGCTATTATATAGTCATATATCCATATATCTATCTGTGTATCTATATACCTATCTATAGATAGATAAAAGATAGATAGATGATAGATAGATAGATAGATAGATAGATAGATAGATCTCCATCCTTTCCTCCATGGATTTTTGTCTTTTGTACCTTGAGAAATTCTTCACTATTCTATACTCTCCTACATGGTTTTCTGAAGTTTTTATTTTTTATTTCAAGATCAAGATTTTACTCTATCTAGCTATGTATAAAATACAATAAATGTGACAGATTACAAAGACGTCTGCAGTTATTTCCCTTTCTGGATCTATGTCCCCTTGTAACATGACTTTTCAGTTCCTTCCATCAAGAGATGGTGTCTACCTTTCCACCCTTTGAAAGTGTTGCTGTGAATTAGGTATGGTGGTACACACCTGTAATCCCAGTACTTGGGAGGCTGAGACAGGAAAATCACAGATTTGAGGCCTCAGCAATTTAGTGAGATTCTGTTTCAAAAAAGGTCTTCTATAAAATAAAAAAAAAAAAAATTAAGAAGATTGGTGGGTGTAGTGCAGAGGTAGAATGCCCCTGGGTTCAATTTCCAGTACAGGAAAGAAGGAAGGGAGGGAAGGAGGGATGTGAAGGAGGAAGGGAAGGAGGGAGGAAAAGAAGGAGGGAGGGGGGGAGAGAGGGAGGGAGGATTGCTGTGCTAGTTTTAAGCCTAGCCCTCCAGAGACCTACACAATTATTCTTGATCTCTTGGAACTCCTCTGCCACCATGTGACTAAGCCCCGGCTAACCTGTTGCAAGATGAGAAGCTATGTGGAGCAGACACAAAGCATCCAGACTGAAGCCATCCCAGGCCAGTCAGCCTCCAGGTGACACAACCACTGGCCACAGATGACTGAGCCCAGCCAAGGCCAGAAGAACCACACAGCTGAGCTCAGCCAGAATTGTTGACCCACAGACTGTCTTTCCACAATAAGTTGCACTGGCATCCTTGCTGTAAATCAGCTTCCATACATACATGTTTATTCCTGGGCTCTCTGTTCTATGCCATTGGTCTAGATGTCCATCCTTATGCCAGTACCACATTGTCTTTATGAGTGGATAGGTGTAGGAAGTTTGTTGTTTATTTGCGTGTAGGGGAGGGGGTTACTGGGGATTGAACCCAGGGGCATTCCACCTCTGAGGTACACCCCCAGCCCTATTTTATTTTCTTTTTTATTTTGAAACAAGATCTCACTAAGTTGTGGAAGGTCTCATTAAGTTGCTGAGGCTGCCTGCCAACCTACAATCTTTCTGTCTCAGCCTCCCAAGTACTAATTATAAGCGTGTTCTACCATGCCTGGCTGTTACTTTTTATTTGAGTGTGTGTGTGTGTGTGTGTGTGTGTGTGTGTGTGTGTGTGTGTGTGTGTGTGTTTGATTTGTTTGGGTACTGGGAATTGAACTCAGCAGCATTCTACATCTAAGCTATTTCATTTTAGATTTTATTTTGTTCGCTATTTACTTTGTGATACTGGGTACATCTAGAAATAGAAATTTAGGTATTCCTTTCCAATCTGAATGCTCTTCCTTTCTTTCCTTCTCTTATTTTTGTCCATTTGCCGTGCATAGACTCTCCAGTAGAAAACTGAACAGAAAGCCAAGTGTGATTGTGCAGGCCTGTAATCCCAGTACTTGGGAGGCTGATACAGGAGGATCTCTTTGGGAGGCTGAGATGGGAGGATCTCTTTTGTCCCTCCAGATCACTCTCTACCTGTCTCTTCCTGGCTTTGTGCCCAGGAGCAGCAGGGACTCCTGAAACTGACTCCCTAGCTCTCTGTCCGCCAATTGGGGTCAGCTAGTGGAGTTTGGCCACTAGCAGATGAGCAGGCCAGAGCAGGGGCAGGGAGGTCATTTATTTCCCTGACGTCTGCTGGGTCAGAGTCCTCTAAGGTTAGGATCCTGGTAGATGCTCCTTCCCATAACGCACCTGGAGAGTTTCGGTGCGCTCTCCCTTCTCTGCTTTCCTTCCTTCTTTCTTTCTCTCTCCCATTAAAACTCTAACACCTCTCCTTAGTTACTAAGGCTGGGATGCTGCCCCTTATTGCTTTCTATGACCTACCCACTTCTTTCGAAATAGTCCCTCTCCAAATTACCCAACTTGAGTGAGCTGTTTCCTGCTACCACCTGGATTAGTATCATACCAAGGTATGGATGGGACATGTTTAAAAATGTTTATTAATTTATTAATTATAATTGAACTGTAAGACCTGTTTCTCCAGGCTTCAATTTATCCATCTGTACAACCCCTACCAGATTGAAATCTCACCCACTCAGGGTAAGTATACAAAAGTCAGAGCCTATAATCCCTGTACTTGGGAGGCTGAGACAGGAGAATCACAGATTTGAAGCCAGCCTCAGCAGCTCAATGAGACCTTCAGCAACTTGGCAAGACCCTATTTCCAAAAAAAAAAAAAACAGGACTGGAGTGTGTAGCTCAGAAGTAGAATGCCCCTAGGTTCAATTCGTGGTATAAAAAAAAAAAAAAAGTCAGAGATAATTGAACTGATTAATAATTGATTTATGTCTCAATTGTTTTCTAGATCATAGAGTAATATAAACTTGGTAAACAAAGGAGAAAAGGAGGTGGTGCAAAAATGTCATTAGAAGTGCTTTCAATCAAATATTGTAAAGATGGATAATTAAGACATCATTTTGAGGCAAATGGGCACTTTGACAGGGGTAGGGGTGCTCCTTCCTCTTAAATAATTTCGCTGACAAAAGCTGGATTAACTAGCAGAGCATTGAGCTACTACACATTCTACTATGGTCAAGGGTACATTTGACACCAAAAGATGTTTACCACAAGCCGGGCGTGGTGGTGCACACGTGTAATCCCAGCATTTGGGAGACTGAAACTGGAGGATCTGGGTTCGAGGCCAGCCTCAGCTGCTTAGTGAGGACCTCAGCTGCTTAGTGAGGACCTCCGCAACTTAGTGAGACCCTGTTTCAAAATAAAGAATAAAAAATAGGGCTGGGCTATAGTTCTGGGGTAGAATGCCCCCAGGTTCTATCCCCAGTCCCCCCCCCAAAAAAAAAGTTTGCCACATGTTTATTGTGACAAAAGGTCGCGTGACAAAACACTGTGTGCAGCCTGATCCCAATTTCATAAAATATTCATTCTCATCTATGCAGGAGGGGAATCATTTGGGGGAAGAGCTGTTTATTGCCTCCTGGTGCGAGAAAGCGTGCATTTATCTTGTTACTTCTTTTTACAAGAATATTTTTTTAATTTACTTACTTATTTTTGTAGTACTGGGAATTGAATCCTGGGGCATTCTACCTCTTTATTTTGAAACAGGGTCTCGCTAGGTTGATGAGAGTCTCACTACTTGCTGAGGCTGTCCTCGAACCTGCAATCCTAGTATCTCAGCCTCCTAAGTACTAGGATTACAGGCGTACACCACCACGCCCCACGACAAGAACATTTTTTTGTGTGTGTGTGGTACTGGGGATGGAACCCAGGGGCATTCTACCTCTGAGCTACACCCCCAGCCCTAATTTTATTTCTTTATTTCTTTATTTATTTTGCGGTACTAGGGATTGAACTCAGGGGCATTCTACCTCCAAGCTACACCCCCAGTCCTTTTTTTTTTTTTTTAATTCTTTATTTTGAAACCGAGTCTCACTAAGTTGCAGAGTGCCTCACTAGGTAGCTGAGGCTGGCCGCGAACCCGGATCCTCCAATCTCAGCCTCCTGAATGCTGGGATTACAAACATGCGCCACCACGCCCGGCTTAATTCTTTATTTTGAAACAGGGTCTCACTAAGTTGCAGAGGGCCTCACTAAGCAACTGAAGCTGGCCGCGAACCTGGATCCTCCAGTCTCAGCCTCCCAAATACTGGAATTACAAGCGTGTGCCACCACGCCCGGCTACAAGAACATTTTTATAAGTGAATGGACGGAGGTTTTTTCCATGGGTGGAGGTGGAACAGTGGAGGAGGGTCTAGCCTGCCAGGCAGGCGGGGGCCGAGGTAGAAGGAGACCGTAGGGCGCTGGGGCGAACCGGGTGGAGCAGCAAGATGGGCGGAGCAACAAGGTGGGCGGGGCAGTGCGATGGGCGGGGCAGGTGGTGGGCGGGGCGAGCCTGGGTGGTTCCGCCCTCTGGCCCGGAAGACTCTGGGAAGGAGCCGCGTCGCTTCCATGGCGGTGCCAGGCGCGCTTCTGGTGATGGGCGTGAGCGGCTCGGGGAAGTAGGTCGGGGAGACAGGGAGGCGGCGGCGCGCTCCGGAGACCCTCACCCTTCCCTGGCAGAGGAGGAAAGCGGGGCCGCGGCACCTCTCCAGCCCGCGCCCGGCCGGGGACCTGGGATGCACCCGAGAGGCCGCCAGGGCGCGGAGAGCGCGGGGGTCCTCCTGGCGGAGAACCGCCGCACCCTACACCCCTCCGCGGCCCGGCGGTCGCTAGGCCCTAGTCGGGGAAGTCCTGCCGAAACCTGGTGGGAGGGTGCAGGGGCCCAGCGCCTGGGCACACGGCTGCCCCCTCGCGTCAGTCTCTGGGCTTTGCTGATTGGGTTTTGGCAAGTGAATGTACCCATCTAGTGTCTTGCTTTCCGCTTTCTTTGATCAGCATTTGCGGGCTTAAACTGGAAGGAGCGCGTGCTGATGTGGAGGCTGGCCCCTGGGGGATCGGAAAGGAAGGACAGAACTCCTTTCTGGAAAGTATGCGTGTTCTACCCAGCCAGCCTGGGCCAACTTGTGGACTGGCGGGTTAGCCTTTGGATTCCTGATTAGACCAAAATCAAACCGTGCCTTTTATCCAAAACGACAGCTACTGCAGTATCCAACCGCAAGCAGCAAAAGTCAGGACATAACTAAAATAATCAGACTCTTCTAAGGCCTATATTACCCTTCTAGAGTATCCAGAATCAGGAACGGCCTGTGTGGCCAGGATTGTGTTATACGCTCTTACTCCAGGATGGTAGCTTTAACTTTCCAAAATCACTGATGGGTGTTTTTAGCCTCCAAGACAAGACTCTAAAACTGAAATTGGAGTAAAACCTAGAGCCCAGGGCAGGGGGTGTTGGAATGGAGTATAGCTCAGGGGTCAAGTGCATGCACTAGGTTTGAGCCCCAGCATCTGAGGCTTGGCTTCTTCCAGGACCAGCATGGGAGCTCTTGTGGCTCAGAGAAGGGGGGAATGATGGGAGGTGAAGAGAAGCAATCAAATACTTGGAGATATTTTGAAGGAGAGAGTCAAAAGGATGTGCATGTAGACTGGATGTGAGGTAGGAGAGGGAGAGAGGAGTCAAGACCTGAGTAACTAGAAGAAGAGAGTTGCTACAGAATGAGGTGGGAAACTGAGGCCAAGGCAGGTTTGGAAAAAAGCCCAGGAGTTCAGGTGAGTTGAGTGGGCCTGTCTGCCATTCAGGTGAGTTTGTGGCACATGCCTGTAATCCCAGTACTTTGGCGTCTGAGACAGGATTTGAGGCCAGTCTCAGCAATTTAGTAAGACCCTTAGCAAGTTAGCAAGACCCTATTTCAAAGTAGAAAGGGCTGGGGGTGTAGCTCAAAGGTAGAATGCCCCTGGGTTCAGTACTCATTACCAAAGAAAATAAAAGAGGTGGGAAATGATTGGATATCTAAACCTAGAGTGGAGAAGAACTTTGAGTGTAAATAGGGGAATCACTGGTGTATGGATGTATTTAAAGACCTAAGACATTGAAATCACCAGGAAAGTGAATGTAGATAAAGAAGCTAGCCAAGACTGAGCCCTCAGGCTCTGATGGTGAAAGGTCAGAGAGATGTGTAGAATGTTGCTGCCTATCTGAGTAATAAAATGAGCTGGGCACAGTGGGGCGCAACTGTAATCCCAGGACTTGGCAAGCTGAGACAGGAGGATTGCAAGTCCGAGGCCAGCATGCAATAACATAGCAAGAACCTGTTTCAAAATAAAATAAGTAGCTGGGCATGGTGGGGCACGCTTGTAATCCCAGCATTCAGGAGGCTGAGATTGGAGGATCCGGGTTCGCGGCCAGCCTCAGCTACCTAGTGAGGCACTCTGCAACTTAGTGAGACTCGGTTTCAAAATAAAGAATAAAAAATAGGGCTGGGGGTATAGCTCAGAGGTAGAATGCCCCTGAGTTCAGTCCCCAGTACCGCAAAAAATAAATAAATAAATATAGGACTGGGGGTGTAGCTAAATGGTAGAACGCCCATGAGTTCTTTTCCCCAGGGAAAAGAAGCAAAATGACTAAGACTTGATTACTTCTCATAGAATATAGCCACCATGAGTCCTTTGGTGACATTGTGAAGTCCTTTAAGGCCCTCCAGGACTTGTAATTACACTTCATAACATTTGGAAAAATAATTGCCACAACCTAATGGCTTAAAAGAAAAATAGTCTCAAAACAGACTATTTAAAATGCTGTTAAATTGAAATTATGTCAAGTAGAAAGGTTGCCTATTTATTGTGTTAATTGACTCCCTCTCTCCTACCTGAATAGAAGAAACTTTTTTTCTTGTTTGTTGACTGATATATGTGTCCAGAACAGTGTCTGACATACAGTAAGTGCTTGATAAATGCTTGACAAATGCATGAATGAGCTGTCAGAGTAGTTACAGCGTTAGTGTGCTTTTTATTTTAAGTCTTAGTTAAGCCACCCTCTACTTCTGGTAGAACAAGTAGTGCTTCAAATTGATTTACTCTGTATCCCTTCCCTCTCTCCCACTGGCCTGCTGTCTTAAGTTCTTTGCTCCTTATTTAGACCAACCCACTGGGAGACTTTTGGGCCCTGAAGTTGGGTTTGTAATGCCTAGATCTGACCAATCTCCACAGAGCCAAACACTGCCTTACTTCTGCCAGGGTTCCTGATGGTGGTCCAGGTGTTCTGGTTTAGGAGGGTTAGATAGAGCAGCTGACAGTGACTTTTCCTTCTTTTCTATCTCCTTCTGCCAGTCTCCACCCAGATCTCTTTAGCTCTTCTTTTAGGTTATGTATGGTGGCTGACATGTCCATTCCTAGTTAATCAAACTTGGTCTTAAGATTGGTTTCTGAAATGCACATTCCAACTCGACCAAACATGTTGTTCAGCGGGTTGGTGATTCAACACTAGACTGTAACATATCACCCTATGCAGCCTTCTTTTCAGTCCTTCAGTTACCAAGGAGCATGTTTCAGTTTGGTACAAATGTGTCTTGACACCCCCGCACACACCTTTGGTACTGGGGGTACAGAAGTGTTCTACCTATGAGCTACACCCCCAGCCCTTTTTTATTTTTTATTTTGAAACAGGATCTCTCTAAGTTACTGAGGCTGGCCTCCACCCTTTGATCCTCCTGTCTCATCCTCCCAACTACTGGTATTACAGGTGTGTACCAGTGCACCTAGCTCTTTGACACCTCACCTTTGACAAAATTCTTCCAGGCAACAGCATCCACCTAGAATCTAGTCCCATTGTGTTGTTTTTCATGGTGTACATCTTTTTGATTACCCTCTATTTAAAATAAGCAATGGTAGCTTCCTGTACAAGGAAAGGAAAAGGAGTTTCTCTGAACTGCTTATTTGGTTTTTAAAAATACCAAATAAATAATATAGGGGTGGTATGCAAAAATTGAAAGAAGGTGTGATGAAATGGTGTGAGGATACAATAAGAATTCTTTAAGTAGGATTTCAGTGATTGGGCAACAATTTTGAAACTGAACGAGGGAGGAGACTCCACCTGTGCCCCAAGGTGCTAGACTGTGAGTGAGCCTGGAGAGGACCGAGCCGCATCTCAGAGGCCTCACCTTTACAGGAGGAACTAGTAGGTGCTCTGTAAAGAGTGGCTGAATAAAACAGAGGTGAGTGGGTAAGTCATTAGCTAGTTCCCTTAAGGAAACTGGGCATCCGAGAAACAGGCAGCTTGCCCAGGAGCACAAAACGGTGAATGTGAGCCAGGTCACATTCTGAGCCCCGAGCCCCTCTCTCTAGCGCAAACTGCCTGTCGGGGTATGAGCAGATTGTAACCAGATGCTGTGCACAGAGCACATTTAACTCCCCATCTCAACAAGTGCTGATCAGTTCTTGAGTCATTGACCCATTTCCTTTATTTTAAGAGTGTGTCTCTTAGCTGGGCGTGGTGGCACATGTCTGTTATCCTGGCATTTGGGAGGCTGAGGCAGGAGGATCCCTGGTTTAAGGCTAGCTTCAACAACCTAGGAAGACCCTGTTACAAAATAAAAAAATAAGTCAGGCATGGTGGTGTATGCCTGTAATCCCAGTACTTGGGATGCTGAGACAGGAGGATTGTAGGTTCAAAGACAGTTTCAGCAAGTAGTGAGACTCTCATCAACCCTAGTGAGACCCTGTATCAAAATAAAAATAAAATCGGGCTGGGGGTGTAGCTGGGAGGTAGAATGCCTCTGGGTTCAATCCCCAGCACCAAAAATAAATAAATAAATAGGGCTCAGGTGTAGCTTAGATGTAGAATGCCCCTGGGTTTCATTCCCAATACAAAAAGATATATAGGGGATATAGCTTAGAGTACCACAAAAAAAAAAAAAAAGAAGTGTGTGTCTTTTTAAAATCCCAATCAATGCTTTGATGCTTTTATTTATTTTGAGGATTGAACTCAAGGCATTCTACCTCCAAGCTATATATCAAGCCCTTTATTTATTTATTTATTTATTTATTTACTTATTTATTTATTTTGTGGTACTGGGATTGAACCCAGGGGCATTCTACCTCTAAGCTATACCCAGGGGCATTCTACCTCTAAGCTATACCCCCAGCCCTATTTTACTCTCTATTTTGAAACAGGATCTCACTAACTTGTGGGGGCCTCGTGTTGCTGAAGCTGGCTTCGAACCTCCTGTCTCAGCCTCCCAAGTCCTGGGATTACAAGCATGCACCACCACGCCCAGCTTGCTTGATGCTTTTATGAACCCACTGAACATTGCATGGGTGCTGCTAGAGATGAAGTCCCCCTTTCAGACCCCTTCCCCCAGTTTCCTCAATCAAATGTTATCATTTTATACTTTTACTGGTGCACTGTAATTATACACCATAGTGAGATTCAAAGTGATGCAAACATATGCACACAGTACTTGGTGTCTTCCCTCCATATGCCTGCTTTCTCTCTCTTTTCCTCCCTCCCCATACCTGTTAGTGAGATTGCTAGTAAAACCTTTATGTCTATAACCTTATTTGAACTGTTCTCTTCCTCAGTCCTCGTTTTTTCCCTCCTCAATCCTTTTCCACTATTTTGATATTTTCTCCTTATTTGACTGAAGTCTTTTTTTTTTTTTTTTTTTTTTTTTTTGCAGAACTGGGGATTGAACCCAAGCTACACCCCCAGCCCTATTTTTTTTTTTTTCTTTATTTTGAAATGGGACTCTCTAAGTTACAGAGGCCCTCACTAAGTAGCTGAGGCTGGCCACGAACCTGTGATCTTCCTGTCTCAGCCTCCCAAATACCGGGATTACAAGTGTGCATGCCACACCACACCTAACTGACTAAAATCTTTTCTGCTTCCTATTTTGTTCTAGCTTCCACATTATGAGAAAAAAAAAAAAAAAACATGATCCTTGGCTTTCTGAGATTGGCTGATCACAAGATAATATTCTCTAGTTCCATCTATTTTCCTGCAAATGACATAAGTTTGTTCTTCTTTGTGGCTGAGTAAAATTCCATTGTGTCTATAAACCACATTTTCATTAGCCATTCATCTGTTGATGGATATCTGGGCTAGTTCCATAATTTGACTTTTATGAATTGCAAACTAGATCATTTTATTAACTCAGTATTTCCTTGCAAAAGATAAGCATCTATACAACAAGGACTGAAATACAGAAGAAAACAGTCAAGGATTTAATGAGGTTTGATGTATTGCCCTTTGAAAAGGCAATATCGGTGACTGGCTAGTTGTCTCCTCATTGACCTTCCTGGAGACTGGAGAAGGCCGGGGTCCAGGGCAGTGGGGCGTCACTGTGGTGACCTCACACAGGGATACCATCTTAACACTGGCAGGGCAGCCCTCTGTTTCCCAGGTATCCTTTTGAGGAAGGAGGCTGCCACACATCAGGCAGGGTGGTAACTGGAATGTCTGTCCTCTCCGCAGATCCACCGTGGGCGCCCTGCTGGCATCCGAGGTAACCTGTCCTAATGTCTCCTGATTGTGTGAGCCCTTGTGTTCTCCTCTCATTGCTTCTTCCCCTTTCTTCTGACTTGTAGTGGTTTGTACACATACCTCCGAGTGGATTTTTTTGATGGTGGTGGTGGTAGTAGGATTGAACCCAAGGGCATTCTACCTCTGAATTGCACCCCAGCCCTTTTTATTTTTTTATTTTGAAACATTGTCTCACTAGGTTGCTGAAGGTCTGGGTGTGAGTTACTGGGATGAGGAGTCTTTGAACCCCGGGGCATTCTACCTTTGAGCTGCACCATCCCCGGCCCTTTGTATTTTTTATGTTGAAACTGGGTCTCGCTAGGTTGCTGAGAGTCTCACTAAGTTGCTGAGTCTGGCTTCAAACCTGCATCCCTCCTCTCTCAGCCTTTCAAGCACTGGGGCTGCAGGCGTGCGTCTGTACCCGGCCCCTCTGCTTGGCTTTGAAACCATTGGCACAGTTACGGCTTCTCCCTGGTGATTACAAACAGTGATGCGTGGGAAGGGGCTCCTGAGCCCAGCCACAGAGGACTGTGCAGTGGCACAAAAGCCTCCGCCCTCCTGTGTGAGGGAAGCCCTTTGGGCCCAGGTGGGAAGAGGGAAGGGTATGGTTTCTACACCTGCCCATTAGTGACACCAGGTGGCCTTCACATGAGCAGTACCGCCTGACACACATGCCCTGTCCCTTTGTTCTTAAAGCTGGGGTGGAAATTCTACGATGGAGATGACTATCACCCAGAAGAAAACCGAGCGAAGATGGCAAAGGGGACACCGCTCAACGACCAGGTAACCTTGGCTGTCTGTGTCCAGCATGCACTGCACGAGTGACACGCGGAGGTCTCTGCAGCACTCCGTGCATAGAGGTCCTGAGCATGGGTGCATGGGCGCACGCCTGTGAGCTCTGGCTTCTCTCAGGTGCCGTGTGCCCCTGCCCGTCTCCGTAGGTGCCACCCTGGCCACTCTCAGCCCCTCTGACTTCCACACTCCTCCCCAGAGGGCTTTTGTGTCCACGGTCCATCCCCTGCTGCCCAGGAGGTGCTTCCTCTCCTTTCCACAGGCTGAACAGGCTCATTCTTCAGAGCTGGCCCATGTCGCTCCCTCAGGGAAGCCCTCCCACACTGAGACCCCATGAGCTGTCAGAGCACCCTGTACCCCTGTCCTTGTCCCAGCTGCAAGTTGGTGACAGTGGTGTGAGAAGTTGATTCATATTTGTCTCTGAAACTAGACATTAAAATGGCAGGGCCTGTGGCTTCATCCTGTTACTCAGGGCCCGACACATAGTAAATGTCTGAAAATGTCTGTAGCATGGTTTTGAGTGTACGATGGACTCAGGAATGGGCAGTGCTCTCCCGTCTGTGTCACAGAGGCCACGTCCCAGGGAGTCCTCCTCTAACCAGCGCTAGGAACTGTGGGTTCTCTGCAGTGAGTTGCCATGACTCAGGAGAGAGTAGGGGACAAGGTCATGAGCTGGGTCGACAGCAGCCAGACGCCTCTGCCCGGGTGCTGAGCATGTCCAAAGGGCAGGAGCAACCCGCAAAGCCAAAGGCCAGAACCTGGTTTCGATTTCAGCAGCCTGGCTCACTCTCCAACTGTGTGCTCCCTGTCCCTTCCCTTTCCCTTTGTTCTGCCTCAAAGGAACAGAGTCACTAAGCCATTATTAGGGCTGTTCTAGAGCGCTCTGAAGTGCGCTTCTCCTTGTTTGGGGGATACAACTTGAGTTTGCAGTGGTTCAAGCCTTGAGCCATCAAAATTAAGTTTGCAACATTTGATTTGAAAAGATTTAGGAAACAGGACAAGGGAACTCTGAAGGAAATACAGAAGCCAAACGTGGTGGCACATGCCTGTAATCCCAATACTTGGGAGGCTGAGACAGGAGGATCACAGGTTCAAGGACAGCCTCTGCAACTTAGTGAGACCGTTTCCAAATAAAAAATAAAATAGGGCTAGGAGTATAGCTCAGAGATAGAATGCCTCTGGGTTCAATCCCCTGTACCACAAGAAACAAAGTAAAGCAACCCAAATGGTGGAGGGATTTTAGAATTGCATTAAACATCCTGTGCATAAGCAATGCTTAAGCAGGCACTGTGGTGAATGGGTAAAATCCAGGAGAGGAATGTATGTACAGGAGAAGAGATTACTGGTTACTGGGAGAAACACAAGTTACAGCACTCCCTCCTTACTTGTGCAGGATACGTTCTAAACCCCAGTGGATGCCTGAAACCATAGATAGTGCCAAACCCTATATAAATGTCCTTCCTATACCTACATATCGATGAAAATTTGTATTTATAAATTGGGCACAGTAAGAGGTTAACAGTAATAGCCAATAATAAATGAACAACTCCAACAATATGCTATCATGAAAGTTATTTAACACAAGTTGCTTATTCCTGTGATTTTTCTACTTAATATTTTTGGCTGTGGTTGACCATGGGTAACAAACCAGGGGTGAGGAGAAGTGACTATACTTACCACATATATCCAGGAGAAACTGTGTAAGTTAGCCAAGCCTTAGAGAGAAGCAAAACACAAAGAAAAAATCAGAATGAAAAAAAAGTAGAATGTTAGATATTTTCCATTCTTGACAAGAACTGGGGAGTCTGAGAGTGAAGTATGGGTCACAGCTGGACTGGCCCCCCTGCCCCTCCTGTTGCCCTGGCAACCAGTCCCATGATATTGCAGAACGCAGATCTAATACAGAGTGTCTGAGGTACAGGTTCTGCTTTGGAGAGAGTGTAGGGAGGATTTGGGGAGGACTTTATGTTCAGAGAGCTCAGAGCTGAGATCTAAATTGAGTGTATCAAGGGCTCTTTAAGGCCACTTAACTGTGAATTAATTAAAATTAAATAAAATGTAAAATACGGTTCAAGAGCCACCTGTGGCTACCATATTGGACAGCAGAGCTATAGGACATTTACATCATTGCAGAAAGCTTCACTGGCCAGCCTGGAAAGAGATCCCCCCAGGCAGTGACGTTATTGCATGATGATGGTGGTATTAATAAAGAGTTTCAAAGCTACCAGTCAGTGAATCTCCCCAGTGTGCCAGAGCCACAGTGACATTCTAATAAACTGCAAAGTCGGCTTAAGAAAGAGGACTTTTTAAACATTTATTATTATTATTGTTGCATTGTAATCATACTTCTTTGTTAGGTACAAGCTGATAAAGACATACAAGCACACATCTCTGATTTAACCCTTCCCCAATTCTCACCCCATTCCCTTCCATTCTTTTGGGTAGATACCCAGAAGTGGTATTGCTGGGTCATATAGTAGATTCATTCCCTCCTTCTCAAATTCAGTTTAGTGATTAACTTTGATATGTTTGTGAAAGTACATCATGTGCATTAGAGTGTTTCCCTCCACCACCACCCCACCATCACCTTCAGTTAAGTCACCTTTGCTCAATGTATTAGGGTTCCCACTTCTCCACACCCTCACCAGCATTTGTTGTTTGTGTTCTTGATGATTGCCATTCTAATTGGGGTTAGGTGAAATCTCAAGGTAGTTTTGATTTGCATCTCTCTGATTGCTAATGATGTTGAACATTTCCTCATACATTTATTGGCCATTTGTATTTCTTCTTTTGTGAAGTGTCTGTTTAGATCATTTCCCCATTTTTGATTGGGTTATTTTTTTTTCTCCTTCTTCATCTAGGGTCCCTCTTAAGACCCACTTTTTCCCTAGCTTCCACATACTAGGAAGAGCATATGATTTTTTACTTTTTGTGACTAACTAGTCTCACTTAACATAATGTTTTCCAGTTCCATCCATTTCCCTGCAAATAACATGATTTTGTTCTTCTTTATGGCTGAGTAAAATTCCATTGTGTATATATCCCATAGTTTTGTAATCCATTCATCTGTTGATGGACATCTTGGCTGGTTCCACAGTTTGGCAATTGTGCAGCTATAAACATAGATACATAAGCATTGATCTGATAGTTTGGTTTCCATTCTTTTGGGTAGATACCCAGAAGTGGTATTGCTGGGTCATATGGTAGATTCATTCCTATTCATCTGAGGATCCTCCATACTGTTTTCCAAAGTGGTTGCACTACTCTGCAATCTCACCAACAATGTATTAGGGTTCCCACTTCTCCACACCCTCACCAGCATTTGTTGTTTGTGTTCTTGATGATTGCCATTCTAATTGGGGTTAGGTGAAATCTCAAGGTAGTTTTGATTTGCATCTCTCTGATTGATAATGATGTTAAACATTTCCTCATACATTTATTGGCCATTTGTATTTCTTCTTTTGTGAAGTGTCTGTTTAGATCATTTTCTCATTTTTGATTGGGTTTTTTTTTTTTTCTTAGCTATGAGTTTCTTGAGTTCTCTGTATATTCTAGATATTAGTCCTCTAGCAGAGGAAGAAAGAGGACTTTTTAAAAATAATAATAATAATTCTTGGCTGGGAGAGGTGGTACACACCTGTAATCTCAGTACTTTGGAGGTTGAGACAAGAGGATCTCAGGTTCGAGACCAGCCTTGGCAATTTAGCAAGACCCTATTTAAAAATAAAAATTTTTAAAAAGAGCTGAGGGTAGAATGCCCCTGAGTTCAATCCCTGGTATATTTATGTACGTATGTAGGTATGTGTATATGTGTGTGTGTACATATATATGTATCTGGAAAGTACTGAAAGTTTTTTTTTTTCTTCACAATATCTATAACTCTAATTGAATTTTGTAGTTTTCCTTCCTTTT
Source organism: Graphiurus murinus (assembly GCA_004027655.1). Taxonomy (NCBI): domain Eukaryota; kingdom Metazoa; phylum Chordata; class Mammalia; order Rodentia; family Gliridae; genus Graphiurus; species Graphiurus murinus. The sequence continues at coordinate 24,686 of PVLC010006353.1, read as the reverse complement.
TTGGGGTGCACGTGTGTGTGTGTGTGTGTGTGTGTGTGTGTGTGTGTGTGTGTGTATTCTTTCTTCTGTGTACATAAGTTAACTTTTGTACCAGGTAAAAGTAATGTCTCCTCTTCCCTCCAAGGCCTTCCTTTCCCTCTCTCAGCCTTCCCCAGCAGAGTAGACAGTCCACCACCGCCTCATGCTCCTCTCCCTGTATCCATCACCCCATTGTAGAAAACACTTTATTTCTCTGAATGTTCCCCCTCAGAGCACTAAAACCATAGGCCACGGAAGCCTTCAATGACGCCATGACATTCTGACTTAATTTGTTCTGACTTAATTGCTGGTGGGAGGCGCATATGCTCACCTCCAGGCAAGGGTAACATGGGCCCCACTCCAGCCCCAGCAGGCAGCAATGCTAATCTGGGTTCTTGCTCTTCCCTTTCCTTTAAGACTTTTCTTGTGGTCAAGTTTGACTCTCCTTGTTTGTTATATGGTTCATGATAACTGTTCAGAGGGTACATGGATCTGTGAATCTGCTCCAGTAGCTCCTCCTTCTGGTCCCAATTTCTTCATCTGTCACAAAACATAGGTCCCTCCCTCTGTTCACAAACATTAAGAACAGTAAGGTCTGAATTCCTTAGTGGGCCACTTGAGGTCTTGGCCAGCTTGTCCTGATGTGTCTCCTGACACCCCTCACTGTCAGCTCCCACAGCCCCCCCCCCCTACTAGTGCCTGGCCTCAGCCCTTCCACTCACCCAGGTCTCAGGACAACAGTCTTTATGCTCCAGGTTTTTAGTATGATGTCCTGTAAAATCTTGCTAACAATATACATATACACTCGGGCTGGGTATGTAACTCAGGGGTAGAACGCATGCCTAGCATTCACAAAGTCCTGGGTTCAATCCCTAGCAATGCAGTAAGTTAAATAAATAAATAAACATATGCTCTTCTTCAAGATCCACAGGTGTCCCCATGTATCCTAGCTTCATTAACTGAGTTCTTGTGGTCTGTAAATGGGCAGCTGGTAAGCCTCGTTGTCTTGTTACTGCAAGGAAAATATGAAATAACCAAATAACCACATTTTACAAATAGCCATGATTTTCACTAAAGACATGAAGACAAGTGCTGACATGAACAGATGTCTCACTCATAAAATACATGTAAGCTGCAACGTGTATTGTAAGTTGAGCACTGATTTGCATGAATCTTGTAATTCTTGTCACTTAGGAGATAATCTATGTAAGTTGTGTGGCTGTCACGATTCGATTTCTACTTCTTGTGAATTGTATAGCTGTTGCATTTGAGCTCCTGATGGTCTCTAGTTGAACAATGTGTGCATGAAGGTAAAATCTTAGAGGTCTATTATTAGCAAAACTTCCAACAGTAGCACAGAATGCTTTTGAAAATTCATTTGTTTGATTTGAAGAAAAATAATATTTATAATCCTCCTCAGCCTTCTAAAGGTCTATAGTTTTCCAACCTTGGGAGAAGGCTTGAACTTTCACTTACTAAAGATTGAATTACTCTGAGTAGGAAATGGGAAATGCCTGAGCCCAGGTCAGAATCTGGGAACTGAAAGTTTTCACTCAGAGCTGGGAGCTCAAAAGGCTCCATGTGGGAAAGATCAAAAGGAAATAAAAATGACCAAGGGCTAGACCAGGGTAAAAAGCAAAATGAGCAGGGTGTGGTGGCACCCACCCGTAATCCCAGTACTTCAGAGGCTGAGACAGGAGGGTCACAGGGCCAGCCTTGGCAACTTAGCAAGACCGTTTCAAAATAAAAAATGAGACCAGGCATAGGGGCACAGGCCTGTAATCCTTGTACTTGGGAGACTGAAACAGGAGGATTGCAGGTTCAAGGACACCCTCAGCAAGTAGTGAGACTCACATCAACCTGGCGAGACCCTGTTTCCGAATAAGAAATAAAATTGGGCTCAGAGTGTAGCTCGAAGGTAGAGAGCCTCTAGGTTCAATCCCCCGTATCACAAAAATATATAAACAAACAAACAAATAAATAAATAAATAAATAAATAAATAATGAGAGCTGGGCATATGATGTTGCACCTTTGTAATCCCAGTATTTGGGAGGCTGAGACAGGAGGATCACCGGCTCGAGGGCAGCCTCAGCAAGTAGTGAATCTCTCATCAACCTTGTGAGACTCTGTTTCAAAATAAAAATAAAATGGGGCTGGGGGTGTAGCTTAGAGGTAGAATGCCCCTAGGTTCAATCCCCCAAAAAACAAAAAACATAATTAAAAAATGAAAAGGGCTGGTGGTGCAGCTCAGAAATAGAACACCCTGGATTCAATCAGTCCCCAATACCCTCCCCCTGCAAAAAAAAAAAAAAAAAGCAAAATGAGAAAATCTCAGTTGCCAGAATCAAAGTAGCAAAGATTCAACTAAACCAGAATGACTGACTCCCTTCCCAGATTTTGGAGCTGCACAAAGCCAGGAGGGCGGGGGCTATCATTTTGATGTCGCTATAGAAGGGAAAGGAAGCCACAAACTTATATAAAATATGCAGCTAGAGTATCTTAAAGTCTTTACTTGATGGCTGTCTTTGAATGAAAATTAAAAATATTTCCACCCACTAGACTCAAAAACAGCAAAGCATATGGCTGTTTCTGATAGCCACAGGTGAGTAAAGTCACCCTACAGAAACCAGAGCCCCTTCTAGTCCAAAAAGCACATTATATAGTAGAGAGGCACTCAGCATTCCAGAAATGCTCTGGAATTGGTGAAACTGCCCATGGAAATATTTCCAAAACTTAGATTCCCACAAGGGGGGGGAAAATCTAAAGACAAAATTATAATCATAAATTATAAAACATACATGGAAAACAAACCATTGTGAGAGAGAATCAGCAAAAACATGAATGAACAAACTTGCACTCTAAGAAACAGATGTGATAGAATAAGATGGAAGACAAGACTGGGAAAATTTGAAATAAAAATATTAGAAATAAGACACTCAATGGTCAGCTTAAACAATAAATTAGACACAGTTAAAGAGACAGTTGGCATAATTGGAAGACAGGTTGGAGGATATCATCCAGAATGCAGAAGAGAATCAAAAAAGGCTAAAAAATATTTAAGAAAAAATAAGAGACATGTGATAAAGCGAGATGCTTTCCATACAGCTAAAGAAAATCCAAGGAGAATAAGTGATAGAAAGCAATAGTCAAAAAGATAATAACTAACCATTCTCCAGGATGTGAGTATTCAGACTAATAAGTGAGTCCTGAGCAGGATTAAGAGCAAAACTACAAAGTATCAAAAACAAAGAGGTTTTTTTTTTGTCCTACCTAAAGCTTCCAAAGAGAAAATGTTTCCTGTTTGTATTAGGATTGCCCACTAACTACAAGAGAGACTTCTCAACAATAGGAGCCCAAAATACTATGCAATGATTATTCAAAATGTTGAGGGAAAATAATGGCAAGGATTCTTAGCCAACTGAAATCTTATTTGAGAGGAAGAGCAAAACACATTTTCTGGCATAAACAAAGACAGAGCTGGGCATTGGTGGCACATGTTTGTAATCCCAGTACTGGGAGGCTGAGACAGAAGGATCACATGTTCATGGCCAGCCTCAGCTACTTAATGAAGCCATCCACAACTTAGTGAGACCCTGTTTCAAAATGAAGAATTAAAAAAAAAGGCGGGGGGGGCTGGGGGTGTAGCTCAGAGGTAGAATGCCCTGGGTTCAATCCCCGGTACCAATAAAATAAATAAATAAATAAATAAATAAATAAATAAATAAATAAATAAATAAATAAATAAGAACTGTCAACTCAATAGGGGAATTTAAAACACTTCTCTTGGAAATTGATGCTTCAAGCAAGCTAAAGAAATTAGTAAAGATACAAAACATTTGAATAAAGTATGGAGCCTAACATATGCATTAATAAAAAATATTATTTTCAGCCAGGCACAGTGACCCATGCCTGTAATCCCAGTACTTGGGCAGGGGGGATTGAGGCAGAAGGATCACAGGTTTGAGGCCAGCCTCAGCAACTTAGTAAGACCCTCAACAACTTAGCAAGACCCTGTTTCAAATTTTTTTAAAAAAATGATTTGTTATCATCTGGAGTTGTAGCCCAAAGGTAGAATGCTCCTGAGTTCAATCCCCAATACTGGAAGGAAAAAAATCTTTTCAAGTAAATATGGGACATTTATAAAATTTGACCATGCCCTGTACCATAAAAGATGTTGCCATAAATTCCAAAGAATTCCATACTAATCAGATTTTTACCATAACTCAATTGAATTATAAATCATAATAATAAAAAAAACTCAAAGATCACCCAAATGGTTAGAAACTAAAGTTCATGAAGAATTAACATTCAAGTTAAAAATAACAATGGAAATTATAAAGTATTAAGAAATGTATAAACCAGGCATGGTGGTACATGCCTGTAATCCCAGTACTTGGGAGACTGAGACAGGAGGAGCCCAGGTTCATGGCCAGCCTCAGAAACTTAGTGAAACCCTGCTTCAAAATAAAAAAATAAAATAGCACTGGGAGTGTAGCACTTGGGTTCAGTCCCCAGTACCCCCACACACATACACATGTATCTGTCAGCATTCTTGCAGCTATAATCTAAAGACTGACCACGAAACTTAGGAGAAAGAAGATTTATTTTCTTGCAGTGTCTGGTTCGGTCCCTTTGAAGCCAGGGACCGTGGATCTCAGGGCATGGTGTCAGGAGGCAGAGGGAGAGCACACGGGCTGTGCTCACATCACAGAGGCCAGAAGCAAGAGAGCAGGGGAGGAGGAAGCATTTATATAAGCCCAAGGCTGCACCCGGAACCACCTCCTCCAGCCACACCCTGCTGGTCTGTCAGGTCCCACCCAGATAAATCCATTACAATGGATTTATCCACTTGTGGGATTATAACCCTTATAATTCAATTATATCAGCTCCAAACATTAATAAGTGAGCTCTTTAGGAGACATTTTATATCTAGCTATAACAAAGATACAACAAAAGTACTGTCCAGCAAAATGTATGGGATGCAATCAAAACATTACTTAGGAGGACACTTCTGGCCTCTGAGTACATTTTTGGAAAATAATGAACAGTAAAAAGCTAAGTGCTCAATCTAAGTAGGAAAAAAAAGCAATCAATGAAAAAGTATAGGAAATAAATGAGTGCTGGGGAAGACAAGCTTTGTAGATGACAGCTGCTTAAAAAAAAATAGACAAATCTCTTACAAGACTGATCAAGAAGAAAGAAAAGCACAGGCCAGGTGCAATGGCACACACCTGTAATCCCAGTACTTGGGAGGCTGAGACAGGAGGATCACATGTTTGAGGCCAGCCTCTGCAACTTAGTGAGGCCCTCAGCAACCTAGGGAGACCCTGTTTCAAAACAAAAAAATAAAATAGGGCTGGGGGAATAGCACCTGGGTTCAATCCCCAGTACTTCCAAAAAAAAAAAAAAAACGTAAGGAAAGAAGGATTAAAATTGTGTGGTGGCACACATGTGTAATCCACAGTACTTAGGAGGCTAAAACAGAAGAATCGCATATTGGAAGCCAGCCTGAGCAACTTAGCAAGACCCTGTGTCAAGGAAAAAATAAATAAAAAAGGCCTGGGGGTAGCTTGGAAGTGGAATGAACCTGGATGCAATCCCCAGTACCAGGAAAAAATAGGAATGAAAAGAGGGTTGTGAATAACTCAATGCTGATAAATTTTAAGACAGACTAAATTGAACAGTTTCATAGAAAAATATAATCCTGTGGAGAAAGGGGCTTGGATGGCAGTGATCTAATGGCAGAGACACTGGTCAGGAACAGAGGTCTGTGTAATTTCTGTGAGAGCATGGATTGCTGTGTTTCTTCCTCTGAAGAAATGATAAAGATGACTGCCTTGCAGAATGTAGCCGACCCCTGTGAGCTTGTGTCAGAGGTGCTGCAGGCCTGGACGCTGGGCCAAGGTGGCTGTGTGTGCCCTGCATGTGGCCACCTGGCCTCCAAGGCACACTGAGTCCTTGGCCACAGAAGAGTGAGTAAGGAGGGAGAGGAAGGAAGGCGGGCTCTGCCGCATTGCGTGACTTCCTGCCATCCTGTGTATGTATGGGGGGCGGGGGGACCTGGGGATTAAACCCAGGGGCATTCTACCTCCAAGCTACACCCCCAGCCTGATTATATTTTGTATTTTGAAACAGGGTCTCACCTAAATTGCCAAGGCTGGCTTCCAACCTGCGATCCTCCTATCTCAGCCTCCTGGGTACTGGGATTATAGGTGTGAACCACCACGCCCAGAGATTCCTCCAGCCATCTTAAATGCTGGAGTTACCAGAATCAAATCAAGAATAGAAAACCTGACATACATGAGGCCCTATGTTCAATCACACAGCAAAAACAAAGCAAAAAAACACCTCAGTACAACACAGTGCTCATTAATGAATAGAATCTGTCACCAGAGATTTCCCCACAAAAAAGGCCCCAGTCCCAGAAGGTTTTTCAAATGGGTATCAAACATAATATATTTTATACAAGCGGCTTCAAAGATACTAAAATATAGCTGGGTGCGGTGGCCCACGCTTGTAATCCCAGTACTTGGGAGGCTGAGACAGGAGGATCACAGGTTAGCAGCCAGCCTCAGCAACTTGGCAAGGCCCTCTGCAACTTAGTGAGACCCTGTTTCCAAATAAGAAATAAAATCAGACTGGGGGTGTAGCTCAGAGGTAGAATGCCCCTGGATTCAACCCCCAGCACCAAAACAAAACAAAACCCAAATTTAACATGGATCATATAAGAAAAAGTTATAGGACATACTCACATAAGTATATGAATTCAAAAACTCCTGAATAAAAATGGTAGTACCAGATCTCTAAAAGCAAGGATTTTTAAAATATGAGTACTGGGATTACAGGTACACACTTGGGAGGCTGAGTACTCGGATTACTTGGGAGGCTGAGACAGGAGACTTACAGCCTCAGATTCTCATCAACCTAGCAAGACCCTGTTTAAAAATAAAAATAAGCGAGGCATGGTGTTGCACGCTTGTAATCCCAGTATTTAGGAGGCTGAGACAGGAGGATCAACTTATCGAGACCTTGTTTCAAAATAAAGGATAAGAAATAGAGCTGAGGGTGGAATGCCTCTGGGTTCAATCCCCAAAAACAAATCCCCAGTACCCAAAAAACAAAACATCAAGTTTCTGTAGTAATCATCAAGATAATATAAAATGGGGGACATAATACAAAACGTAAACATATGAAATATCATTGTGAGTGGAAAATTGTGGAAGCTAGGTTATTGGCACGAGATTTGTTTTGTACTATTTTGTTTGTGTTCAAAATTTTCCATAATAAAAAGCTTTTTATCTTTGTTTTTCAATGCATTGTGATCAATAATCAGTATTTGCCCCAGGAAGGAGGAGAGAACTATGTCTCAGAAGGATTTCTTTGTGAAATTGGGCATGATGGTACATGCCTATAATTCTAATACTTGGGAGGCTGAGACAGGAGGATCTCAGCAACTTAGCAAGACCCTCAGCAACTTAGAAAGACCCTGTTTCAAAATTTAAAAATAGCCAGGCGTGGTGGCGCACGCTTGTAATCCCAGCATTCGGGAGACTGAGACCAGAGGATCCGGGGTCTCGGCCAGCCTCAGCTACCTAGTGAGGCACTCAGCAACTTAGTGAGACTCAGTTTCAAAATAAAGAATAAAAAATAGGGCTGGGGGTGTAGCTGGGAGGTAGAATGCCTCTGAGTTCAATCCCCAGTACCGCAAAAAAAAAAAAAAAAATTTTAAAAATAAGAAGGGCTGGGGGTATAGCACAGAGGCAAAATGCCCCAGGGTTCAATCCCCAGTACCAAAAAATTAATTAATTAATTAATTAATTTTAAAAACAAAAGGCTGGAGGTATAGCTCAAAAAAAAAAAAAAAAACCACAGGATTTCTCTGTGAGACAACGTAGGGTGTGAAGGTGTGCTATGTAAACTTTCTCTGTCTTCTCCTTGACAAAACCACAAATTTCCCACAGTGCATTTATCTGGTGGGAGTTTCTTTTGGGCAGGTTTGAAGACTAGACCAGAGCACAGTTGACATCAGGTGTGTGGGAATACCACTCTGCATTTGAGATCAGGCGCCTGTAGAATACATGCAGTACAATAACAGATGCATAAACATCCCAGAACCAAGGAAAACCTATGCCACAGGGAGACTAAGGTGGGGTGAAAACATCCTGGAACTTGAGGGCAATTTTCAGTCTTGTGAAAAGAGCAACTGACATCCAAATGAAGCAAATGCTTCAAGGCCCCTCAGCCTGGAGCATGCCTAACTTCTCAAAACCACTAGGATATCTCTGGATCTTAATATTTGTGAATATGATATAAACAAACAAAAGAGACCTGGAAAAGTCACTGTGTCTGCTTCGATTTCAGGACAGGATTCCGTGGCTCTGCAACTTGCATGACATTTTACTCAGGTAAGGGACTGTCGGGTCTCTGCAGAAGCCAATGAGTGAAAGATCCCACCAGAAAGGCTGGGGAATGATTCGCAAATGACAGCTGGGCATGATGAAGGACCCAGAAACAACTCCCATCTGTTAACCAACATGGATTCAACTGGCCATGGACAGCATGTGGTTTATTTCGCCTCTAGAGATAAGCCTTCCACCCGTCCTCAGTAACCAGCTGGGAGTCTTTAGCCTTGATCAGTTTCCATTAGCCTGTTTATCAGTAAAATGAGAATATAGTTCCTACTCAGATTATTGAGGAATCAAATGGTGCATGGGTTACACTTAGAACAATGACTAGTATCCACTAAGTCCTCGAAAAACATTAACCAATGCCACCCCTGTTACAGTCTGGCTTAGTCAACACTTTTTCTCCACTCCTACACCAGGCTGTGATAAAAGGACTGGGGTCACTTGTAAACCAAGGGATAATTGGAAAACAACAGGATCCCTCCACCCATCTGTGGACCTGACATCCTGGTTGTGACTGGAAAAGGATAAAGAAAAGGCAGGGAAGCCAGGCGTTGTGGCACATGCTTGTAATCCCAGTACTTGGGAGGCTGAGACAGGAAGATTGCAGGTTCACGGACAGCCTCAGCTGAAGCTCTCTGCAACTTAGTGAGACCCTGTTTCAAAATAAAGAATAAAAAATGGGGTTGGGAGTGTAGCTCGGAGGTAGAATACCCCTAGGTTCAATCCCCAGTACCGTTAAAAAAAAAAGAGAGAGAGAAAAGGCAGGGAGTGAGTTATAAATTTCACACTCTAAGACAAAGTCATATTTTATCAAACTAAAACCATCTGGGGAGCCAGGTGTGGTGGTACACACTTATAATCTGCTAAAACAGGATCACAGGTTTGAAGTCAGCCTCAGCAAGTAGTGAGAGTCTCATCAACCTAGTGAGACCCTGTTTCAAAATAAACAATAAAATAGGGCTAGGAGTGTAGCTCAGAGGTAGAATGCCCTGGGTTCAACCCTCAGTATAAATAAATAAATCCATCTGAGAGCTGGGCATGACGGTACACGCCTGTAATCCCAGTACCTGGGAGGCTGAGACAGGAGAATCACAGGCTCAAGGCCAGCCTCAGCAACTTAGCAAGGCTCTCAGCAACTTAGTGAGTCCCTGTTTCAAAATAAAAAACAAAATGAGACTGAGAGTGTAGTTCAGAGGTAGAGTGCCACTGGGTTCAACCCCATTACCAACAATAATAATAATCTGTTAAGAATATACTTATAACTAGAAATTCAGTTTGCTTTTTTTTACTGGATTCACCCAGTACTACTACTAATAATAATCTAAAGTTAATAATATATTTATAAATCCGGGTGTGGTAGCACACACTTGTAATCCCAGCATTCAGGAGGCTGAGACCGGAGGATCTGGGTTCGCGGCCAGCCTCAGCTACCTAGTAAGGCACTCCACAACTTAGTGAGACC
>PVLC010006352.1:0-69970 GCA_004027655.1 Graphiurus murinus | reverse complement strand
ATAGGAAAAAGAGGAAAAGAAAAGATAGGAGGTAAAGTATAGCAGAGAGGAATATGGGGGGGGCTTGTAAAAGGGGTAAGGAGGGGGTTCAATGACCTAAGCGAGAGATAACAAAGCAAGTATTCATCCAAGTAAACATATACAAATCAAAGCAATAACAGAGTTTAGACAGTTCAAGATTGAAGACTTAACACCAAAAAAGAACGAAAAAAGACATAACAAAACAAAACCAATAATAGTTGTTGCTATTATGTAGAGTGTTAATATATGATTTCTATATATTGATTTTTTTATCTAGTAAACTTGCTGTACTCTTTTATTAATTTAAATAATTTACCTGTAGGTTCTTTGGGCTTTTAAAAATATCTGATCATATAATTGCAACAACAAAAACCAGTTTATTTCTTCTTCACCAATCACTGTGCTTTTATTTATTTTTATTCTCTATCTAAGATCTTTGGTGTCCAATAAAAATGTCAAATAAAAGTGGTAATGGGGACATCTTTTTTCTCTATATATAAAAGAGAAGTTGTTCAAGTCTTATTATGTCATGGTTATATATATTATTTGCCAGAGTTTTTTGCTTATTTTATATGATATAATTTATGAGTTATAGAAATTTCCCTTCCTTTTTTTTTTTTATGGGGAGAGTACTGAGGATTGAACCTATAGGCATTCTTTTTTTTTTTTTTTTTTTTTTGCGGTACTGGGGATTGAACTCAGGGGCATTCTACCTCTGAGCTATACCCTCAGCCCTAATTTTTATTCTTTATTTTGAAACCGAGTCTCACTAAGTTGCGGAGTGCCTCACTAGGTAGCTGAGGCTGGCCGCGAACCCGGATCCTCCAGTCTCAGCCTCTCGAATGCTGGGATTACAAGCGTGCACCACCACGCCCGGCTACCTATAGGCATTCTATCTCTGAGCTATTTTCTTTTTAATTTTATGTTTTTTTAATTGGTGCATTGTAATCATACATCTTTGTTAGGTACAAGATGATAAAGGCATACATGCACACATTTCTCATTTAACCCTTCCCCAATTCCCACCCCACTCCCTCGCCCTCCCTCCTTCTCAAGTTCAGTTTAGTGATTGGCTTTGATATGTTTGTGAAAGTACATCATGTGCATTAGGGTGTCCCTCCTCACCCCATCACCTTCCATTAAGTCAAATTCTTTGCTTACCTAAGGACCTCTGAGCTATTGAGCTTTACTACCAGCCCTATTTTATTTTGAAATGGAGTCTCACTAAATTGCAGAGAATCTCACTAAGTTGCTGAGACTGGCTGCAAACCTGTGATCCTCCTGTTTCAGCCTCCCAGGACCGGGACTATAGGCATGTGTTCAGCCTTCTTTCTATTTCTAAAGTGATAAGTTGCATTATTGTTCCCAATTTTTCACTTTTTCTTATGCCTACTCCTTTTGTCATGTAACATTGCAACTGTTCCCACTTGAAATGACATATATTTCTACACCTCATTGATACTAGACTTGGCTATAGACTACGTTCAACAATAGAAAGTCTATAGAAATGATAATGTGCCAGTTCCAAAACTCAGCCTTTAGAGACATCCGGTGTTTCTACTGATTCCTGCTACTTCTGTTATCACCTTGAGAAGAACACATTCCTTGTAGCCTAACAGTCTAAATATAGACAGTGTTGAATCTAACTTAAAACTTGAAATCAAGCCTAGATGGACCCAGCATAGCTTAACCAACCACCATCTGATCTGACATTATGTTAATTGAATTATAAGATACAGTATTCAATGTACAAATTATATCATTTTAATGATGAAAAAATATTGAACCCTATCTATCAAATGATATCCCTCCTTCCTCTTTGGAAACAGTTAAATGATGATTATATAAGTTTAATTTTATCTAATATAAACTGAAATAAATCCTACCTGATCTTGATGTATTCTACTTTCTGGATTTGGTTGGCATCCATGTTTATAAATGAGATTCCCTGTAATTTTCTTTTTATTTCTTTTTTTTAATTGCACTTGTCAAGCTTTGTAGCAAGGTTTGTAGTCTGTGTGCATGTGTGTCCCTATCACTCTGAACTACATTATGATGTGAGACCACAGTATACCAATAAAAGTTTATTAAAAATGGGAAGTATCCCCCTCTTTTCTGTTTTTTGGAAGAAAATCTAAAAAATTGAAATGATCTTTTATTTGAATGTCTTTAAATTTTGCCAGTAAAGAAACTGGGCCTAATGTTTTCTTTATGGGAAAATTTTGAGTTGCTTTTCATTTAAAAAAAATATTTTAAGCTGGGCGTGGTGGCACACGCTTGTAATCCTAGCATTCGGGAGGCTGAGACCGGAGGATCCGGGTTAGCGGCGAGCCTCAGCTACCTAGTGAGGCACTCCGCAACTTAGTGAGACTCGGTTTCAAAATAAAGAATAAAAAATAGGGCTGGGGGTATAGCTCGGAGGTAGAATGCCCCTGAGTTCAATCCCCAGTACCACAAAAAAAAATTTAAAAAAAAAATTTATTATTTAGCTTTGAGATTTACAATGTGGTATTATGGGAAACTTGTAGATAGTAAAAATGGTTGTTATAGTGAAGCAAATTAATGTATTTGTCATCTCACATAATTAATTTCTCTAACAAGAAAGCTAAGAATATACTTATTTAACAAAAGTCTCTGGTATAGAATAATTTTAGTAACTATAGTCCTTCTGTTGTAACTTAATCTCTAGATTTATTCATCTTACTCTCCATTTCCTCCCTAACCCTTGCACTTGGAAAACACTCTTTTATTCTCTCTATATATTTGACCTTGTTTTTAAATATTTAATATAAAAATGAAATCAAATAATATTTTTGTATGTGGCTTTTTTTACTTAGCACAATGCCCTACAGACCCATCCATGTATAAGGCTGAATAATATTCTCTTTTATACATATACCATATTTTTTCCATCCATCCTTCCACATATACTGGGTTGTTTCCATATCTTAACTATTTCAAATTATGCTACAGTGGACATGAGAGTAATACCCATCCTAATGGATGTGAGATTATATCTCACTGTGGTTTAAATGTACAGATCTCTGAAATTAGTGGTGTTGAGCATCCGTTCATATATCTGTTGGCAATTTTTTTTTGTCTTTGGACACATGTATCTATAGGCCTTTTGACCATTTGTGAGCCACTCCTTTTTCCACTATTTTTAGTTGTAAGAGCTCTTTGTATATTTTGTGTATTAACCTCTTATCACATATGTGATTTTGCAAATATTTTTTTCCCAGTCTGCAGGTTGCTTTTTCATGTTTCTTATTTGCTATATAGAGCTTTAGTTTGATGTCATACCATGCATTTACTTTTGCTTTTGTAGTCTTAGCTTTGGTATGATATACAAAAATCATCACCACAGCTAATGTCAAGGAGCTCTTCACCTATGTTCTCTTCTGGAAATTTTGTTCTTTTAGATATTACATTGAAGTCCTTTATCCATTTTGATTTTTGTGCATATTGTAAGATAAGGGTCAAGTTTCATTGTTTTGTATGTGAATATCCAGTTTTCCCATCCTCATTCATTGACAGAACTATCCTTTCCTCATTGTCTCTCTTTGGTACCCTTGTTGAAAATTAGTTGACAGTATGTGTGGAATTATTTCTGGGCTCTCTATTCTGTTCCACTAATTTGTGTTTCTTTTTTTATGCCAAAATCATAATTTTTGAATGCTATAGATTTGCAATAGAATTTTGAATCAGGAAGTGGGATGCTTCCAACTTGTCAACTTTGTTTTTCTTTCTCAGTATTGCTTTGGCTATTCATCTCCCCTCTCTCTCTGTTTTACTATGAATAAGGTATTAAGGATGTTTCTGTTCTGAGGAACTGGATGACTGGTAGTGCCGAAGACTGAGTTGGAGAAGACTAAGAGAGGAGGAGGTTAGAATTTGAGAGAGGTTAGAATTTGAGAGAGGAGGAGGTTAGAATTTGTGTTGGCCTATGCCTATAATCGCAGTACTTAGGAAGCTGAGACAGCAGGATTGCAGGTTCAAGGACAGCCTCAGCCATACAATATATCGAGACTCAGCAATCTAGTGAGACCCTGTTTAAAAACCAAAAAGGAAAAAGGGTTAGAAGTATACTCAGAGGTAGAAGGCTCCTGGGTTCAATCCTCAGTAGTACACACACGCACACACACACACACACTAAAAAAAAAAATTGGCAGAGGAGATTAAGATATTTGTTTGCATATGTTAACTCTATAATGGCTATTTGAAGGTTTTAGACAGGCTATTGTATACATGTGTCTGGAACTTGGTAGTATCTATGGAGCCTGAATCTATAAAGTTGGGAGTCATCAGTATATTTAAATGATGGTACTGAGAAACTAGGTGATTAGATTTTAGTACCTAGGACAGGGTGTGGAGAATAAAATGGCCTTAAGATGCTATTATTTAAAAGTCGTGCAAATTTAGACAATTAAGTGGGATGAGTGGCTAGTAAGATAGAAGGAAAAGCAGAGGGGTGGATATCACAGAACGTTTCAAGGAAAATCCTTAAAACACTTCAAGAAAATGGTGTTAGCACTGAGAATTAATCATTAGATTTGAACCTGAGAGCCTTGACAAGAGGAATTGAGAGGGGAGAGAGGGACAAAGTCCTGCTGGGAATGGATTTAAGACAGAATGGGAGATAGGGGAGCAGAGATGGTAGACCACACTTTCAGAGTTTTACTACAAACAAATGATGTAAATAGAGAGAATTTGGACTGAAAGGAATTTTGTTTTGTTTAAGATTGCAAATAGGAAATAATATTTGTTCATCTGAAAATAATCCAAGATTGAGGGGAACTTTAATATTTAGAAGACAATGGATAATTGCAGAAGTAGTCTCTTCTTTGAGCTGAGAAGCAGATATGAGATCTGGGTTCAATCTCCAGTACCCAAAAAACACAAACAAAAAAGAAGTAAAGTCATCTACTAAGCACACTGATGGAACAATGGGATTGGGTAATGGAGATATAAGGGAACTGGGAAAGGTAAAAAAAAATAGTTATTTAGGAAAGAGAAAGAGGGATTGACTAAGGTAATGCATAAGATTTGTGGATATGCATTTAAAGTGCAACTGATCAGCCTATTTCTTCTTCAATCATGTTCAGTTTCTGGGGTGCAGATATAGAGTGGAAAAGCTGAATTTAACCAGAGATGAGGATTTTCAGGTGAGTAAGTAACAGGAGAGAAGAGTAAAGAGTATATGAGAGTTGTGCAAGTGATGATGAATCATGGTGCTAAATCTAGGCAAGGACTTAAAAGAAATAATGGATAATAAAAAAATAATTAGATAATAGATTAGAGACCCAGGATGGTAAATAATGTTTAGAAAGGGCATACCAGAGGAACTGAGCTAGAAAAACCAAAGGAGGTGGTATGAGGGTGTGATGTTTGAAACTGAGCTTTCTTAAGTGGTATAGTTACTGGTAATTATAAAGTCTAGGATTTGACCATGAGAATAGGTTTGTGAGGTTAGAGGGAGAAACTGATAATAGACATCAAGATCACCAATATCTAAGCATGAATACAAAACTGCAGTGAAGAGAAGCTTGATAAACCTGGGGCTCAAACAAGAAGTCATTGCAGTCAAAAGGTGTAGTAGGTGGTTGTATTCCAGTGACCACTGTTATAATACTGCAGGATCCCACTTACAGTGGAATCTTAGAGAGTTGAACCCTTAGCAGAGTAGAAAGGTGGTTACCAGGGTTTGGGGAGTTGGAGGAGGATAGAGAAAAAGAATAAATTCAATAGATCTATTATATAACATGGAGACTATAGTTAGTAACAGTCTATGGTATGTTTGAAAATTACTACAAGAGTATATTTAAATGTTCTCACCACAATAAATATGTATGCAAGATAATTTATGCTAATGAGCTTGATTTAGCTATTTCACAATATATACATATTTCAAAACATCATGATGTATACTGTAAATCTATCCAAATTTTGTTTGTCAATTTAAAAATTAATTAATTTGAAAGAGAACTGTAAGACAATAAATTTATATGGTTTAAATAAAAGATAAAAGAGCATTTTGTGGTGGAATGGTGCTTAGCAGCAGCAGTGATGAGCATGGAGAGCCACACCCCACCAGCAGACCCTGCAATTTTGGGCGTGTTAGAGGAAAAATCTTCCAGTGAAATCCGCTGCCATGGAGCTATGTCTGAAAGGGACAACCAGACATCAGCAGGAAAATGGATGGAACATCCAGAGACACATGTGGAATATTTTGTTTATCCCAGACTCAGTTCCACAGATGGGGTGATAGAGCAGTAATGGAACAAGAGTTCCAAGGTCCAATTGAAGACAGTCTAAGAATTCCATGCTGGGAGGCACAATTTTCTGCTAAACTGAAATTTCCTAGGGATGGCTGTGTTTTTTCTGATTATCTCTTAGTGACAACCTCTGTCTCAAGGATGGTCTCTTGGGCAGATTGCAGGGATGCAGTGATGGGTAGAGCAGAATTTCAGTGGTCACCACCCTGAGGCACAGAAATCCTTTGAGCCCCCTGACTCATGAAGTCAGGGACTATACCTCCTATTTTATGTTTCTTTCACAGAACCTAACACATTGTGTTTGTTCATAATTGGATGAAGAATCAATTTTAAAATCAGATCAAGGAATTATATGGGATTGTGGCAAAGTAGCTACTCTGTGGGGTCCTTCCAACGAAGGGGGCCCCTACCCCGATCTCCCTGGAGAGTCTACCCCAAAAAGGGGGTTCCCTGAGAAAAAGGAAGGTTGCCCTGCAATGAACACATGTTGGGGACTGAGCATCAGAGGACTCATCCATTTATTACATGAGGGGCCAAGTGTTATATAGAGCAGAGCAAGAGGAATGTCTCCTTGCAGGGCCAATCAGGATAAATATCATCTTGTTCATGCCTCTTTGGCCCAGTCCAAAAGCTGATCATGCGCCGGTCATGCTACGAGGGACCTTTCAATGTCTTGATCATGCTGCTGAGGAGATATCCCTCGCTCAATCCTGGTCTCTGGTAAATACTCTTAGGTCTCTGCCCTCGCCACTTCCCCTCTGCGCCATCTTTGATGTCTTTTTTTCCTTTCCATCAGGCAGGGCTACTGCCTTCTCTCTGGGGATCTTTCCCCACACTACTTTATATGACTAGCTATATGGCTGCAGTGGTTAAAGAACTGGAATCACAGATGCCTGACCTCAAGTGCCTGTTAGTCTATCTGTGTCAGCTGGCAAGAAGCTTAGCTCAGGTTCCTCAGTGTAAAATGGAGAGATTGATGATAATTGCCTTACAGTGAATTCTGAGCACAAAGCTCAGCATATAGTTGAGTATGTACTAAGTACTCAGTGCTCACCATGTATATATTTATTATCATCTTGCATAGTCATCACAATAGCTTGTGATGTAGGAGCTAGTTCATCTCTATTTTACATATGAGGCAACAATATTTCAAGTACAGTGACTTATCCAGCTGAGAAGAGGCTGATAACTACTTCTTTCCATCCACGTCTCCTCCCAGCAGCACATCCTTCAAGGCTCAGCAACTCAAGGAAGCTTTTTCTGATGCCTCCAGTACTGTCTTAATTTTCTTCTCCTATTTCCACATCCAACTCATACTATTTGGGTTTTTTGTTTGTTTGTTTTTGTGGTACTGGGGATTGAACTCAGGGGCATCCTACCTTCGAGCTATACCCCCAGCCCTATTTTTTATTCTTTATTTTGAAACCGAGTCTCACTAAGTTGCAGAGTACCTCACTTGGTAGCTGAGGCTGGCCAAGAACCCAGATCCTCCGGTCTCAGCCTCCTGAATGCTGGGATTACAAGCATGCGCCACCACACTCGGCTTCAAATCATACTATTTGTACTCCTATGAGTCACCTTACAGGATTTTTTATTTCATTCATATGAATTAATGTTGTTTTCTGAACTCACTGGTAACTTCCCTTAATGATGTATACCGCATCTGTCTTACACTTAATTTATTATTTCCAGATCTGAAAAGTCAGAACACCTCACACAGCAGGATCCTAATGCCTATTGTTGATAATGCCTGAGACAGACCTTTCCTTCCTTCCTTCTCCTTCAAAATGTTTAGCACAGCACTGATTGCATAGAGGATACTCTATAAATTGTGTCGATTGATGGATAGTTGTATCTTTAAATACAGGAGTTCCAAAACTTCAAGGTGGATGGAATGAACTAGAATGCTATTGTTTAGTTGTATGACTATGGGTTTTAATTCCCTGGGTTTCATCTTTCTAATCTATAATATCAGGTATCTGAGCTCAATATTGTAAGTCTCTTTTGACTCTAAAATTCTAAAATTTTGTGGACTTTTTGTATGACAGGCCTATAAAGTCCTTACCATGTGTGACTAGATGCATTACAAAATTAATTCACTTAATCCTCACAACCTACCTATGTTTACCACATAGGTGAGGAAATTAGGGCTCAGAGAGGCTAAATAACTTGTCTAAGGTTACACATTTACTAAGTGGAAGAATGAAGTTGACTCATGTCAGGATCCCATAGAAACCAAAGCACGTATTCTCCCTACTTCACTACACCACCTTCTAAAACCACTGTCTTAGCAGTAATGGAAGATTTTTATCAGATTTCCTTTAACTGATTTTCCTCTAAATGGACTGTCTCAGGCTTAACCATGTGAGAGAACATCCTAAGGCTATTAGATCAGAAACTGGTCCCTGGAAGTCCCTCCTTGTCAGGTACATGATTGGTTCATGTTAATTTGTCATTCCTTAAACCTGGGGAAGGGAAGGAGAGACTTCTTTGACTTTGTAGGAACAGGAAGAGCAAAGTGGCTGCCCATTCTCAGTGTGAGCAATTGGGGCTTCTTTTGGGTTTGAGAGTTTGGCAAAAACTCAGAGCTTTCCATTTTCTGTGAAACTGTTGCCCATTCCTGTCAGGAGATCAGTAAATTTTGAAAGATATTCCGAAGCTGACTGGTGAGTCACAGACGTCTGGACTCCATTGAGGCTGGCTTGCACAAATGAAATGACCAGACAAGATCCTGCAGCTTTTTTGTGTTGCATGGACATTTGCCATCAAGTGATAGAGAACCAGGTTCTTAATGCCACTGGATGGGAGGACAGAAAATTATGAAAGAGACATTTGGAGGCATGATCAGAGGATCTCCCGAGACTTTGACCTGACTGTATTTTAAGATATTGTCAAGTGCTGTAGAAATATCAAGGAGTTGGATCCTTACTCTACTACCTGTTCACACAGTTAACCAAGTTACCTACCTTCTGGAAGCTTTGGTTTTCTCATAAACAGATTAGGAATAATCTCAGTAGGTAGGCTGTTGTGAAAACAAAATGATATATTGCAATGCAAAGGAAGAAATTAACACAATCCCCAGTACACAGTAAATGCTCTATAAGGTGGAGAATTTTTGAAAATGTTGAAACATCAAGTTTGGAAAGACTTCAAGATAATGTGGTTTATCATCTTTTTTGGATAGTTAAGGGGACTGAGGACCAGATAGGTGAAATAAACAACTACTTCATTTGACCAGAAATGGCAGAGGCAGGGCAAGAACCTTTGTTCCTTTACACATATATACTGACTGGCCCAGCTTCAGAACTCTTCCCCTCCCTTTACCAGTTCTATCCTGAGATGAGCAGGGAGCAGGGACATGAGAAAGATGGACAGCTTGGATATCGTTGCACCTGGACAACTGTTGGGTTGGCTGAGTCAAACTAACTACTTGTGATACTTTCTGGGACTTTGGCTTGCTACTTAATAATCCATGTGTCACTGTTTGATTCTTGTAGAAAATGGGACTATCAACATGTTCTGGGGGAAATTGTGGGTATGGGAAAGCCTCTATCTGGTTGCTCCTGGTCCTCAGCAGTCTGGCTAGGCCCTGCAGGTAGCTGACACTTTCAACCTGGAGAAGAGCTGAGAGGCAAGATGGACTTATACAGAGAGAAAATGCCTTCAGTGGTCAACAGGAAATTGGAAACTGTCTAAAAGTTTCACCCAAGTATAAGAAAACATGCCATCAGAATCTAAACTCAAGAAAGTAAAAGCAATAGTGTAGAAGTTTCAAATGTTGGATTTTTTTTTCAGGCCTTGTCGTCACAGCTGGGGTATCAGCTGAGCAAATCATTCATGGCCATGAAGACTGGCTCTTGCCCACAGATTTGACTTCAACGAAGGACACCATTGACTGCCATGAAGGCATCTCTGCCTCCCCGTGAAGACCGCACAGGCCACTGTCCCCTTCACTTTATGTTCAGCGTGGGGGCTGCTAGGTAACCCTAAGAAAAGCACCAGCCACTTTATGAAATACAAGAAATACAGGGATAATCTACATTCCAACTTTGATTAGATTTTATGGTTATCAGTTGTATCTGTGTGTGGATGCCATATGTATCAGTTCTATTAAGGTGTGTGTCTATGTGTATGTGTACATCACAATCTTCACTCCAATTTATGTATTATTCATTTGGTTAACACATATTAGAGGCTACTATATGCCAGGCACTGTTCTATTCAGTTTGCTGCTGTTTGTTTTATAGATAATTATGACCTCAAAACTTTTTCCACAGCATTAATTGATAGAAGAATTTGGGGAGAATATTAAGCTCGTTTTAAATAAATTTGGTAGGAGTTTTCACTGCTGAAAGTTAATATTTCCATTTTGTTTCCATTTATCAAGAGATGTTCATTCAAATGATAAGAACAGTATGTCCAAAGCACAGGGTTCCTAATAAAAAGAGATCTAAGTGGACTATGTTTGTTCAGGTGACAATAGCTGGAATGCTAAAGATTGCCAAAATCAAGGTGTTCAGGTCATGGTGTGGTAATTTTTCAAAAGGAAATCACTTCTCCAAATATCTGTAGGTGCCTATGAATTCATTTAGTGCTTTTAAGAGGGTCTTGATCAACTAAATGAACTGATAGTTGTTCTATCATGGAACTATAAGTCTTACACTGAAATATGTATTAGCTTTTTTAAAAAACACAAAGGAATTTCTGTGCTTCATTAAATGTTAAAGCTTTATAAAAACCAAATTGTCAAATTTTCCTAACCTTAAAAGAATATTGTGGGATAAAAAAAATAAATGATAGATAAATGAAACCATTTATCATATTGCATGCTTTAACAAAATATTAATCATAGTTGGTATTTATTGGGCACTTATCATGTACTAGACACTGTGTTAAGTTCTCTGGATTCATTATTTCATTTAACTCTCACATATTACAATGAAATGGGTATGGTTCCTGCTCCTTTTTAGCAGACGAGGAAAGTCAGGGCTAGAGAAAGTAATAATTTCCCCACAGTCACACAGCTAGTCAAGTGATAAAGCTAGGCAGACTGTCTACAGAGACAGGTCTTTCCTGAAATAGCGAGACCCAGCAGAGGATCATGGGCCTTGGAGATAGAGAACCCCTGGGGTTAGAGGTCATACCACCACTTCCTGGCTATGTGACCTTGGGCCACACTATATATTCAGCACTGCTATGTTGCAGACTGCTTGGCTGGTAGACAACTCTATATTGATTAGGAACTATGCCAACTGAGTCACTGTGTGGTGCTGCATACAAGATACCTGTATTAATTCATCAATGAGGCCAAGGATGTGCTGGTAAATCTTCAACAACAGGTCCTGGGAGTGGGAGTGGTATATGGTGTATACTCCTCTTTGTGATGTAAATGCTCTCTCAGTGGCTGATATCAATGAGATGCAACTGGAAAAAGGATGCATACAACCAACTGTTAGGTGTTAACAGGAACTCACTTTAACACACTGCTGAATTGGACTTATTCTTGTACTTAACACCAAGTAAGTCCTGAACTTGAGAGTGCATAGTTCAGGTCTTGAGAGTGAGAGAGAACATCTGAAATTAGGTAAGTCATAGCAGGATCTTAATGCAGTTGACTAATATACTATAAGGATGTTCATCACAGCATTGCTCAAACTAGCAAAAAGTTGGACAGGGATTAGTGACATGAAGCAAGGGGCACCACAATGGAATGCTGAGGCACTCAAAACACTCACCAGAGTACTGCCAAGTACTCTTAACGTTTGTGAGCCTCTGTTTCCTCATCCATAAAGGGGGTGGGGGGGTAATAATGCAGACTTTTTAGGAACTTTTTGAGGACTAAATGATATTATACATGTAAATGCATCAGTAATAGAGAGAACATGCTGAATGAGTCACAGTAGTTTAAATAGGAAGATATATACATCTTTATTTAGTAATTTTTAAATTTATTTTGGAGTTAAAATGAATCTTGTTTTTTGTTTGTTTGTTTGTTTTTGGTACTGGGGATTGAACTCAGGGACATTCTACCTCTGAGCTACACCCCTAGTCCTATTTTTTATTCTTTAATTTGAAACAGGTCTCACTAAGTTGCTGAGGGTAGTCGCAAAGCAAACCTATATCCTCCCGTCTCAGCTTTTCATGTACTGGGATTACACCACACCCAGCTAAATCTTGTTTTTTCTTAATCCTTCCTCCCATCATCAGTCTCTGATGCTTACTATATGAAATTGGGCAGAGGTTTTTGAGAATTAGTTTTCTTCCCTGTAAAATGGAAATATTTTTTTCATAACTTTTTCAAAAGGTTATAGTAAGAATGAGTAAACTCATTTTATAAATGGTTCTATAGATCACAGTATATGATTATTCAAATGTAGTTATTAAAAAGTAATGATGATGATGATAAAAACGGGAGTTTGTTACCATGTAACAAACATACTGAAACATATGGTATAAATTCTTTCCTCAATGAATTTGCAGTGTAGTTGAAGGGAAATGGGAGAAAACATATAGGATCATGTAGAGCAAGAATAGCAAGTCATTGTGAGATGAAGGATGCAAGCAGAAAGTACTAAAATATTTCAGGGAAGAGGGAAGTTTGTGACTTTTATGACAAGAAAAGTCTTCCACCTTTGTAAAGAGGAACATAAGGATGTTAAAGATGGGCAAGAAGTTGGTTGTGGTGGTACACACCTGTAATCCCAGTACCTGGGAGGCTGAAACAGGAGGATTGCAGGTTCGAGACCAACCTCAGCAACTTAGTGAGTTCCTGCTTCAAAATAAAAAAATAATAATAGGACTGGGGTTGTAGCTCAGAGGTAGAATACTCCTGGGTCCAATCCCCAGTACTACAAAAAAAGTAAAAATAAAAATATTAAAAGATAAAAAAGATGATGTGGGCCATGTAAGTAAAGAGGGGAGGAAGAAGTAGCCAAATGGCAGAGATGAAAAACAGACATGCAGGCTGATGTGCTATTGCCCAGGCAGTGAACCCACCAGAGAGGACAAGGTAGGGTCTTTGGATAGGAGATAGGACTAGGAAGGTATACCAGGCCTTGAGTTCCTGAATGAGAAACCTAAACACTTTTCTGTGAGCTTAAATGTATTGTGATGAGAGTGGGATAGAGAGGAGACTGGGCCCTGTATGACAAAAGGGGTAGTAAATTCATACTCACACGTTTTTGGCTATGTGGGAGAAAGAAAGAATCTTTCCATTAAGTTAACATCTAGCAACCCACAAGCATGTTTTTTAACTTTCCAGGAATATTGCAAAAAAGCATTTTTAATAATCCTTCTTATCTAGAGTAGTCAAATAGTTTCAAACTAAGTATGCATAATTTGCATAAGACAAGAGAAAATAATATGTCTTTAAACAGTATTTGCTCTATTTCCTTGGAACATTACATAGGTGTCCCATACTTTGTGGGGTTAGAATATGGAGGCTGGACACAACGAAATTCTGCTTTCACAGTTGCTTTCCCCAAAGCAACCAACACTAGAAATGAATTGCCCCAGAATAGGGTTTGGACTTCAATTTGAAAGGCAATCAACAGCATTTCTCTTTGACTTTTTCCTCTTCATATCTTTTTTGTCCATTCTTTATTGACTAGTTTCCTCTTTATAAGGGAAAATGTGGTAGCAAAGTTTTGCAGGTGAAGTAAAAGCTATTTTTAGCTCTTTTTATAAGCTACTGGGGAAAATTGCATTTCATTTACCATATGTCATAATGGCTCTAGGTAGAATGGAAAACTATTAGACCCAAGTAACTTGAAGATCCAGGCCAGTAATATGAATTTTGTGAATTCTAAAATATTCTAGGACAGTGCTCACTAGAATAATTATTTTACTTAAGCTATAACTAGTTTGGTTAAGTTGACAAGTTTGAATTCAGTTAAAATTTAATTCCATTTTTCTTCAAAAAAATTCAAGCATGCCAACAGATTTAACTAGTTATTTGACTAAACTGAATTGCAGTTTGAAATGACTAGTCTGTTTAATCAAAATGTTCTAATTGGCTGTGCACTCATATGCAAAAGTAGACAGTTGGACGCTTTAGCCTGGCTATTATTTATCAAACCAAATTATAAATGCATAACATTTTATAAGATACAATATGAGTAGCAGATTATATAAAATGATCCAGAAAACAAGCATTTCTGCCCTGGAATTAGCACTCAGCAATCTCTCTCACAAAGTGTGAATCCTCTAAATACAGTAGCCAGATTTCTACTTAAATTCAAATTCTAACCCAGGGCTTCTTGATTATCTTCTATGCTATTTCTGTTCACTTCCTTGGACAGCCAAAATATTCAGAAGATCTCCTTTGATTTATACACACTCTTACTGTTTGTGTGTACAAAGACTGCATTTTCCAATTAAGGGGAGAAAAGGAGAAGATTGAATTATCTATAGCATGCTCTAACACTGCCCCAAATTGTTTTTACCTAGGTTGCATAATTTTCAAAATTTTGTTTCTGCAAGGAATTGAGGGAGAGAAGAGGGGAAGGAAGGAAATACATTCTTTGCATATCAGACAAAATATTAAGAATAATCAACACTATATGAAATAAGTGAGAAATTGAACCAAATTAAATTATAGAATTTCAGCTCCCTTCTAACCCTAAAAACCTCTGGGTCTTCAAAACAAAGCCATTCCTTAGCATCTTCTTCCCTCATTTGCAACTTTTTATTAGAATGCAATGATATTTCTATTTGCAAGAAAAATACAGATTTTTAAGGCTCTAGGATATGTTCAGTTGCATACAGGACCCTCAAAAATATGAGTTCTGAATGCTGAGCTCTCTTTTGGGAAATGGGTTCAGAAGATGAGTTTTCCTTATTGTAGAGAGAGAGAAAAGTTGAGCAGTTCGAAGACTTCTTAGCAGTGAAACTCCACTCTGAAGAGCCTTTGAGGTGAGTGAAATGAATCAGAAACATATGGATTACATTTTGCTTCAAGTGCCTCAGGGCTCAGAGTGTTTGGCTAAGTACATTTTAGGTTTTTCCCAATACAGAATTGAAAAAATACTATTGCCTGAAGCACTTTCCCAAGCCCAACTTGTACTAAGATTCAACCCATGGACCATCTTGCTCCTCTTCCATTAGAAATGCAAATGAGCCTTGGGCTTCAGAATGCTCTCAGGAATGCAAGCCTGATCTGTAGAGAAGGCAGCTGCATAGAGGGCATCTTCTATGAAAAGGAAGGAAGGACCAAAGGAAGGGAGGGAAGGAGACAAATACTCTCCCTTCAACTATCCAGGTGATGATTCATAACATTCAGCTACTAGAAATTTCTCCATTTGTGCTGAAGAATTATTTGTATCCTGCTTAAATGTCTCTCATAGTGAGCAAATGCAATTCACAATGGGGCATTAACTCTTGATTATTAATGAGAGCATTTGATTCTCTCCAGTGCAGGTAATTGGAAAAATTGGTTAAGAAATTCACACCATTAAGAGGGGCATGGTGGTGCATGCTTATAATCTCAGCATTTGGGAGGCTGAGACTGGAGGATCCAAGTTCGCAGCCAGCCTCAGCTACCTAGTGAGGCACTCTATAACTTAGTGAGACCCTGTTTCAAAGTAAAGAATAAAAAATAGGGCTGGGGGTATAGCTTGGAGGTAGAATGCCCCTGAGTTCAATCCCTAGTGCCACAAAAAAAGAAATTCACACTATTAAATCTTTTGGATCTTCCCAGAAAGGAGGGAATTGAATTGTGCTAAAATGAATATGTGATTCATCTTCCCTTCCTCTTACAAAAGCAATGGTGATGTTAGGACTAGATCTCAGTTGCTTTATCTAGGATTTGATGATGGTGATGGTGATAAGGATGATGATTATCATGATTTGGATATAGAATGTCCCCAGAAGATCTCATGCATTAATGGTCAGATTTGATATAATTAAGGAATAAGAATTGTAATCTCATCGGTAGATAAATCCATCTTAACGGATTTACTGGGTGGTAACCTAAGCAGGAAGGGTGTGGCTGGAGGAGATGGGTTCCCAGGGGTGTGGCCTTATGAACTGTGTTTATGTCTTTGAATCTCCTTGTTGGCTTTCTTTCTTCTGAACTCCATGATGTGAGAACAGCTCTGCTCCTCTCTCTCTCTCTCTCTGCCTCCCACCACCATACCCTAAGCTCCACTGATTTAACTGTCCTGACATTGATGGAACCCCTGAAATCTCCAGAACTGTGAGCAAATAAATCTTCCTTACTCTAAGTTGTGTACTCATGTACTTTGGTTGACAGCAGTAAGAATGCTGAGTGAAACAATGATGATGATGATAATCTCAGAGATTTATCTCATATGAATGATCTATTTTCTATGAATTTTGTGACCCTTACTCCTATATTTTGTGATATTGTTTTCTAAGATATGGTATAGATATTTAGTGTCCAAGGAAAAACCTCTTGTCTGTATACAAGAAATATGTTTGAAGTTTTTTGGTAGTAGAATTTTATTTTTGGTGCATTGTAATTAAACATCATATTGGGATATAGAATGATTGAAAAATACATGCACACAATTCTTGAAGAACCTATTACTGTGTTCCTTCCCCCTTCTTCTCCCTCTCTTTACATGTCTTTGAGATTAGAATTGGTAATTTTGTATACATTCATAGCATTGTTTCAACTATTATACTCTTTATGTCTTCATTGCCCCTCTTTCCTTTCCTAAACTCCTTCAATTACTCCACTAGAGTCTCTGCTCTTCTATCTGATGTTACTCTTATTTATGAATATCTCTCTAGCTCCCAAGTACAAGAGAAAACATATTTACTCATTTTTTGAGATTGACTAATATCCTTTAGTATAGTATTCTTGATGGCATTTTACTCAGCCATGAAGAAGAACAAAATCAAGTCACTCTTAGGAAAATGGATGGAACTTGAGAATATTATAGTTGTATTTTTTTAAATTATAAAACAAAACAAATCTGAAACAACCCAATTGTTCCTTAGCAACAAAATGGAAAATTAAACTATACCACATTGATACAATGGAAATGCTCTACATCAGTGAAATGGGCTGTGGGCACAAGTGATAGGCATGTAAACATGAGAATATCTCAGAAATATATTGAGTGCAGCCAGGCGTGGTGGCACATGCTTGTAATCCCAGGACTTGGGAGTCTGAGACAAGAGGATCACAGGTTTGTGGCCAGCCTCAGCAGTTTAGTGAGGCTTCCCACAGCTTAGTGAGACCCTGTTTCAAAATAAAAGAATAAAATTGGGCTGGGGGAGTAGCTTGGAGGTAGAATGCCCCTGGGTTCCATCCCCAGTACCACACAAAAAAAAAAATTGTTGAATGAATCCTCTCAGTGGAAAATCATCCCTTTATTTCCTGGAGACCAGGCTGCTATTGCTGCCACCTCTCATCATCAAGACAGATTTCTGCCATCCTCAGAGTGTATCTAACTGGTAAAGCTGGTCTCTGTTTGCAAGGTAGTCTGGGAAAGGTAATCTCTGTTACATCTACAAGCTCTTGTGGTAGGCAAGGTTCAGATGATATAGTAGAAAATTTCCAAAATTTTGAGGGAAATAAGACCCTGGTCAGCCAAAAAGAAGGCCAATTGTTACTTTCAACTCCTTGTAGACTCTAAGAGAAGGATCAGAGATAGAAGCAGTAGTGAAACAGTAAACTCTGTTAAATGTCAATAAGTTGTACAGATTGTTCCTGATTTTCAATGGTTTGACTTATGATGGTTTAACTTACTCTTTTTTGTTTGTTTGTTTTAAAAGAGTGCAAAAGTGATACTGTCTGTAGATGTAGCATTTATACTTCAAATTTGTAAATTTGAACTTTTCCTGGGCTAGTGATATACAGTCTAATACCCTTTCATGATGCTGGGCAGCAGCTGCAGCTGTAGTCAGCCACAGAATCACAAGGATTAACACCCATACTCTGTAGTGTGTTCTGTACATCATAATCCAAGTTATGATGTTTGGTAGGTTAGGAGTACTTAATGCTTTTCAATTTCCAATGTTTTCTTTCTTTTTTAAAAAATATTTTCATGATGCTAGGTTCAAACCCAGAGTTGCACACATGCTAGGTAAGCACTCTTTCTCTGAGCTAACCCCCCAATTCTTCAACTTCCAATATTTTCCATTCGTGATGGTTTATGGGCAGGTAGCCCTATTGCAAGTTGAGAAGCATCTGTACTTGATATATATTTTTTTAGAATAGCAGTAATAATCTAGACTTTGACTCCCAAGTAGTAAGAGATGAAGAAGAGATATGGAATAAAAAGCATGCTAAATCTTTTCTCCAGTTTTGAAGAATAATATAGATCATAATTAACTCCAGGCATTGAAGAAACATGTTTAAATATTCCATTAAAATGCAAGGACAATCCCTTGGGCAGTAGAACTTGGAACATGGCACAATAAAGGCTTTAGAGATGCTGGTACGGTCCTTATGCTAATGACATTAGTGTGCTCAGTGTGTCAAAACCCATCAAGCTGCAAACTTGTGATAGGTGCACCTTTCTTATCTATATCATTCTTCCAAAAATGGTTTTAAATTTTTATGAAAGAGGAGTATGGGTAAATAGTAAATGTTTTCTGAAAATATAGAAAGACATATAAAAAGAATAAGTCTTCCTCAGATCCACAATGTTCTATGTCCCCTTCCTAGAGGCAAAGCTGTAATAATCCCTCTCAAATCTTTCCAAAGACATTTTAGGATTGTATGCATCCATGTTGTGTATATTTGTCTATGAATGTGTGTGTGTGTGTGTGTGTTTGTGTGTGTATATATATATATATATATATATATATATATATATATATATATGTTCCTCTCTTTGCATATTCAGTATACTAGTATATTGCACATACGATTGTGCATCTTGCTTCTAATTTTTAACTGATTAAGTAGATTCACCTCCTTCTCTTTAAATATTACATAGAAATCATGAATTCTCCTACATGTTTGTACCATAGTTGATTTAGCTAGCCCATGTCTACTCAAAGCAATGCAGCAAGGAAAATCTGTATAATATGTCATTGCTACATATGTGTGAATATTTCACATAGAAATTATAAATGGATAGCTACATGTATATGTAATCATATGAAACGACTAGATCAAATTCTATATTCCTTCTAATTTTGATAGAAATCACCAAATTATGAAAATATTTTACCTTTTTTGTTTTATCACTAATAAATGAAAGTATTCTCTTCCATATATTATCAGTATAATATATTATCAAACATGTTCAGTGTGGCCAGAAGAGCACCACCTATTAATTTTAATATTCATTTTGTTAATTAGTTTATTATTTTAATTATTAGAAAAAACTCATTTCATATGATTAATAATCATTTGTATGTATTTTTATATGTTCCTTTTTTGTCCATCTTTATATTAAGTTACAACTTGTTTATTTTTTATATTGTGGTATAATACACATGATATAAAATTTATTATCTTAGCCATTTTAAGTATATAATTCACTGGTGTTAAGCATGTTCACATTGTTGTACAAAACTGTCACTACTCTTCATCTCTAGAACTTATCCATTATCTCAAACTGAAGCTCTGTACCCATTAAACAATAACTCTCTATTCTCTTATTAATTTTATGAGCTTTTTATATATTAAGATAATTAATGATTTGTCATATAAATTCACACAGTAATTCTGTGAAGTAGGCAATTGCTTTTATGACTCACTTTAGTCAGGCCTTTACCCCCAGCCCTGGACTAAAACTGTTCTTACCAAGGTCATCCATGACCTCTACACTGCTAAATCCAATAATCAGGTTTACTTCTCATCTTACTTGCTCCATCAGCAGAATTTGACACAATTGATCACATCCTTCTTCTAGTAAGACTTTTTCCACTTGGAATCTAGGCTGCCAATCTCATTTTTTTTTCTTTTACCATATTTACCACCCCTTCTAAGTCTCCTTTGTTAACTCTTCTGGATCTTCTAAACTCGGGAAACGTATGCCTCAGTCCAAGCATCAGTTCTCTTCTTTGTCTATGCCCACTACTTTGGGCATTTACTGTAATCTATAGCTTTCCATAGCATCTACATGTTGATGGCTACCAAGTTGATGGGACTAGCCTGGGTCTCTACCCTGAGACTCACACTTGTGTGTGTAACTTCATGCTCAATGTTTTCACCTAAATGTTTAATAAATATATCAAGCCTAACATGTTCAAAACTGAATTCCTGGTTCTGAACAAGTACAACTTGATTGGACTATCTCTCCTTCAGGTATCATTTTAAACATCAGGTAAAATGCTTAAAACATACACATAAAAGAACTAGAGAGCAACACATGTAGAAAGAAATAAAATAATTGCTGGACAAATGAAGAAACAGATATGAGACCCAATGACAATAGATGGAAACTCGGATATGCAAGAACACCTATGAACAAATCACTTCTATAAATAACAGAACATTATTAAGAATATTTAGAAAATAAGAAAGGAGGAATCAACACTGCTAAGTATAAGGAAAATAAAAAAGTATATATAGTTTCATTTAGTTTACTTTAGAGACCCATAAACATTTAAAAGACATGGTTATTTAAAAGTAATATGATAGCACAATATTATAGTTTATGTTGAATGTAGATATTTTATGTGTTACAGCAATAGAAGAAACGATGGGGGATAAATAGAACCACTCAGTTCTACAATTCCTATATTTCATCTGATGTAGTATAGTATAAGCTCACCCACCATCCTTGTCTTTCTCCAGTGTTTACCACCTTCAATGCTATGGAATC
Source organism: Graphiurus murinus (assembly GCA_004027655.1). NCBI lineage: Eukaryota > Metazoa > Chordata > Mammalia > Rodentia > Gliridae > Graphiurus > Graphiurus murinus. Next base: position 48,921 of record PVLC010006352.1, on the reverse strand, counting down.
AGTTATTTGTATATTTTCTCTCTTCATGGTATTTGGGGGTCACTGCTGCTTCTTCAGCAGTTAGAGTAGCATCTCACATGTACTAAGTACTAGTAAGTATTGAAAAAATGATTGACAACATTACAGATGAGAAAACTGAAGTTTGAAATTCTCAAATGATTTGCCCATGATTGCATGGCTAGTAAGTAACACAGGAGGGGTATTAACCCATTTTTACTAACTTCAAAATTCAAACTTTAAACTATTGCACAAAAATGCATTTACAATGTGAAAGATCAGCTCCACAAGCTGAACACATCCTCTTCTGTAAAACTGTAAATAAACCTTGCCTGCTTCCAGGGTTGGCCCAGAATAAGGTTAGGCTAGTTGAGAGATGAGATATACTCAAAATTGCTTTTATCTGGAGTGTTCATTTGTATAAGAGAAAATAGAGCAGGCCTTAGAGACGTTTGTGGTGGCACCTGCCAAATAAGCCCAAAGCAGGAGTAATGCCATTCTCAGCCCATGGAACTGCTACATCCTCTATTGTCCCACACTCATTCACAGCCTGGTAAGACTGTTCACTGGTCTCCTAAGAAATTTCTCCATGAAAGAAACAGGAAGTGAAAGGAAGAATGACGTCACATCTAGACTAAAATTTAACATCAGGAGAAACAACTATGTATTTGGCAAATGATGACATTTTTAAGTGATTACTTAAATAATCATTTTTTAGCCAGGTATGGTGGCACATGCTTATAATTCCAGTATTTGAGATGCTGAAACAGGAAGATTGAAGGTTTGAGACCAACCTCAGAAACTTAGACTCTCAACAACTTAGAAAGACCTTGTTTCAAAATAAAAAATAAAATATGGCTAAGGGTGCAGCTCAGACATAGAATGCCTCTGAGTATAATCCCCAGTACAACAATATAACAACAACAATAGAAGCCAAAGGGACAGTTGTGCAAAAGAAAAGGAAAAGGCTAAATTCCTCCTTCGTAAAATCATAAATCTAAAGACAATGGGAAGCAGCTATTCCAACAGAGGAAAAGCTATGTCGGGACATTTGATTTAAAGCAATAGGGGGTTAGAAGAAGAAAAACAGAATCTAACAGTTTAGAAATCATTTAACTCCCTCCAACTTCAAATAAATATCTAGATATCCTTTTAAGCAGATATAGAGCTGGCAAGGCATGACATAGGTGATACCGTATGGCAGTGTGAGTCAGAGCAAACCCTTGGGGGTCATTTGAAGACTGCAGTTTTGAGGCAGGGGGTTCCAGAGAGTTATGGAACATCCCAGGCTCAGTCAGAGATGAAGAAGGGTTGTCCAGGGCCAGCCACAATTGTGACTGAAGAGGACACAAGATCATGGTGAGGTAGAAAATGACAAATTCAGACTGAAAAGCAAACCATCCCAAAGGAAGGAGAATGAGCAGTGGACTGGAAGGTCTACCATGCAAGGTGTGCCATAGTAGCTAGGGTTGTGATCTTTAGTGAGATAAGCTACTGATTCAGAATCAAGGCTACAAACAGGAGTAAGATAGATTCCCCTGCTGAGTGGAAAAGACATTCAGCTGAAGAGATCCACTCAGTTCTGAACAGTTGGTTGAGAATTCACACACACACACACACACACACACACACACACACACACACCAGAACACTGAACCTAGGGCAACCTGCAGTAGTGACCATCTGCTGTTGTTTTGTGTGACTTACAACCCCTTCTTTGGCACAAGGCCCATCCCCCAGACTATTATGTCCTAAAGAGAATGCTAATCATACAGTCTATTCCTTTAGCTATAGGAAAAGACATACGATCATTGCCCAGCTGACCTTTGTACCCATGACCCTTGGCCATGGTGACTGGCATAAGAATGATTTCATGTTCAGATGGGCAGAATACTTCTCTAAATTTTATCTAGAGACTGAGCGAGTTGAGCCTCCACTTTCTCCTGGGCCCCCTAAACCGGGATGGTATAAACCTGATTTTGACCATGCTCCCCTTGTTTATCTAAATAGAGGAAGCCCTGTGGACAACAGAAAGCAATTAGGCCAAATAGAGAGGGTGAGAGAGCCCTGGTAGCACACTGAATTCTTCAGAGCCTCAAAGAATAATCCTATCCTTGGACTTCCTAGTTGTTTAAGTGATTCTAGCTACAGCACAGAGAATCCTGAACAACAGATACACCCATCAGATATCCCACTTGTCTATTTGACAGTATGCTAAGCATTATAAAGAGAAAACAATTGCAAAGAACTCAGTCCTCTGAGAGTTGAAACCATTAAATGTGCAATGATAATAAATGTTGGGATTCTAAGAATCTCCCCACTGAGGTTTGGTAATGTTCAGAGTATCTTTTTCATTATTAGTCATTGGTTAATTCAGGTGTGCTTAGGAATAAGACCCACTGGATCTCAGCAGCAAAGATAAGTGGAACAAGGAAGAAAACTTCAATGGGATCAAGTTCAAGGGAAGTTATATTACTGGATAATTGACCTTCAGCAATAAGCAGACCATCTAACAGAGCTAGATTTGGGATGGCAAGGAGCGCTAACATAGGGGTAAAGTGAAGAGATGAAGTACAACTGGTGAGTGAATGTGCAAGCCACAGGGATAGGAGAAGTGCAGTTCTAGGTGATTAATGCCTGGTGGGATAGTGTCTAACAGTGTTTGGTGAATGGGAGGTGGTACTAAACTCCCACTGGCCAGGAATTGGGAGAAGTGTAGCCTAGCATGTTGCAATTCTATGTGGAGATCCAGATCACCTATTCTGCATGGACCACCATTCAAGGTTAGTGTGAGAACCCAGAGCGCCAAATTCATAGTGGACTCTGAGTTTTTGCCAAATGTCTGGAGAGGATAGGCCAGGTGAAAAGTGTAAATGGCAGTTTTAGGAAGGGTCAAGCCAGAAACCAAAGTTCAGTATTCAATCCAAGGGCCTTGGGGAATCAAGAACTGGAAATGAAAGAAAAGACACAGAGGTCCAAGACTGAATTCACACAGGAATGGAGCAAGAGGCAGGAGAGATGAGGAGAAAGTGAATGTTTCAAGAAACTTCCCCAAAAGAGGTTGGAGTGCTCCCACTGTGTTTTTATTAATGGACTGCCAGATGAATATGGTCAGCCTGATTTAAGACATGGGAGCTGGTGGACTTCAGAGAATAGAAGAAAATCAAGGTAGAAACCAATGGTGAGTTTTGCATAAGTACCAAGGCTCTGAGAATGACCATAACCTCTGGAAATGGAGTTTCCTGGGAACCCTTGCTGGATAGTGGGATGAGGTGCTGGCTTGATTTACTGTATTTATATGCAGGGTCCAAAGAATTGCAGAATCCCATTCTGTCATCTATCCCTTCCATTTTGATAGAAAATTGTAATACATTGGCTGTGAGCAGACATTCTAGGTTCACTAATTACCTCTGTGACCTTAACAAGTTATTTAATCCTCATTTCTTATTTTCCTCATTTGTAAAAAAGGAGACTATTTTGGTACTATCTCAGAGGATTATTATAATAACATTAATATACATTAAGAACTGTAAACCATGCCTAGCAAGGATTAAGCACTCACTTAATGTTAGCAATTATTACTGTCTCTCAAGAGAGAAATACACAGGAATAGTCAACAAACACAAAACAAAGGACCTCTTTGTTTTCAGCTTGCAGAAGCACCAAAGAAACCCAATGCAGAGTTCTCAGAGACTCCTAAGGGCAAATGGCTTGGGTTAAAGTCTAAGGGTGCTTTGCCTAAAGCATGCATCCAAATCATTGATCTTACTGGTGACTGGCCTGATTCATTATTGACAATGGAAGAGAGTAGCCATCATGCTTGGGAATGTGTAAATACAGAAGAGTAAAACCTGAATCCACGTATTCACAGTGGCATTGATAAGAAGATAACAAAATAGGGAGTAAGCCTGGGTTTTTGACATAGAATAACAGTGCTCCTTAGTACATGAGTCCACTGAATGCCCCAGGATGCTAAACAGTCATATTAGTAGCACATTTTCCTACTTCAGGATGGGTAGTTTGAAACAGGGGACTGGGGTGAACATAGGGAAGATAGGCACATCCACTCCTATATGCTAATATTCAGCCAGCTGTAAAAAAGCTGCTTCTAGAATCCATAGCTAGTGGTTCTGAGCTTAAAGAATCCCATTTGTAGGAGGAAGGCAGGTTTGAGGTCAGCCTCAGTAACTTAGTGAGACTCTCAGCAAGAAGCTGTTTCAATAAGCCGGGCGTGGTGGCGCACACTTGTAATCCCAGCATTCGGGAGGCTGAGACCGGAGGATCCGGGTTTGAGGCCAGCCTCAGCTACCTACTGAGGCACTCCGCAACTTAGTGAGACTCGGTTTCAAAAATAAAGAATAAAAAATAGGGCTGGGGGTATAGCTCGGAGGTAGAATGCCCCTGAGTTCAATCCCCAGTACCGCAAAAATAAATAAATAAATAAAATAAAATAAAAAATAAAAAGGGCTAGGGCGTGTCTCAGAAGTATAATGTCCTTGGGTTTAATCCCCAGTACTAGGGGGTGGGGAGGGGAAGGATCCTGTTTGCCACTTTGAGAATTTGTCCAGGAAAAAAAAAAAAAAAGAAGCAACATGCCACAAGTAGAGACAATGTGATTGGACAATGTGGCAATTGACCCAACCATCGCCCTTAACCATGTCTGTATAATATCTAGTGAAGGGTGTGCAAACTTGGATCGGCACTTTACATAATGATGAGCTTTTATCTGCTAGGTATTACTTAGATCTTTTAGAGAAGCTCCTTTTACTGCTAACAGGCTCAGTTAAGGTAACTGAAGAGCCGGGCGTGGTGGCATAAGCTTGCTTCTAATCCCAGTACTTGGGAGGCTGAGACAAGGGGATTGAAGGTTCGCAGCCAGCCTCAGCTACTTAGTGAGGTCTTCTGCAACTTAGTGAGACCCTGTTTCAAAATAAAAATAAAAATAAAAATAGGGCTGGGAGTGTGGCTCAGAGGTAGATACCTCTGGGTTCAATCCTCAGTTCCACAAAAAAAAAAAAAAAAAAAAAAAAAAAAAAAAAAAAAAAAAAAAAAAAGAAAAGAAAAGAAAAAGAAAGGTAATTGAAGAGGTGTAAATAGTGAGTGGTTTCTGCAGGGTCCCTGCATCACTTTTGAGTAACTCTTCCCCAGCCTTCAGAAATACTGCAGGCTGCTTTCAAACTTGTGGTTTCTGATGACACTAAAGGTAGCCACCGAGCAGCAGTTATACAGTGATGTGGCATTTCTTTGGTATATACCCCAATTTGAAAGGATAAGAATGCACAGGAACAACGCATGAGAAAATATTAACAATTATGCCCAAGTAACATGTAAGTACATGAGGAAATGGGGTCAGTCACTGAAATCCATTGTTCACAGCTGGACAGTGTTGTCACTTGTGAATCCCCCAAAATGCTTTCATTTTTGATAGCTATGATTCTACAGAGATTTGTGGCAAGCCTTTTTTAGTGAGATAGTACTACTAAACCTAGGAGAAAAAGAATTTTAGCTTTCCTTTCTCATTTCTCTCTCATCTGAAAATAGTCTCTTTTCATTAAATATGGACAAATTTCAGAGTCACAACATTTCAGCTCTGAAATCTATTTGTTTGCTCACTCATTTTTATATACACAAATTCCTTCTAGGACCATGATTATTTTTCCTTCAGTTAAACCATTAGTCATTCCTTTAGTAAAGGTCTGCTTTGGGTAAATTCCAAATTTACCTGAAAATCATTTGTTTCAGCTTTTTTGTAGAGCAATGATTTTCCTGGAGATAAGAAGAGAGATTGGTAGGTAGGTAGGTAGATGGGTGGGTAGGTAGATAGACAGATACTTTTCTCAGAATTTAAAATGTATTACTTCATTATACTTTTATTTTCTTGTTGCTCTTTTATGTGAATCCAAATGTTATTTATTCAAAGGTAATCTTTTTAAAGCTGTGCTTTTGTTATTTATCTGTTTTATGTAATTTTATATCTAGATATAGATGTCTTTTTTGTTTTGGATTTGTTGTAGTTTTTGAATCTGAGAATTGGTAACTTACATCAATTCTGAAGATTTTTATTACTCAAATAATACCCTCATCTTATTTCTCAGATTAGGTATATAACATAAATTTGATTAAATGTTTTCTAGACTTTCAATCTTCCATGTTTCTTTAAATTATTCTATCATATTTTCACTGTTTTCTCTAAGAAGTAAACAATTGCTTCAGTATTATGCAATACTGAATACAGTAATTTCTTTAGAGCTAGTTCCAGTTCACTAATTCTCTCTTTAACTCTCTTTATTCTATTCTTTGTCCATTGAGTTACTAATTTGAAGAGTTGTATATTTTTTTATTACTAGTGTTTTATTTTTCAAGATATCCTGATATTTTAATAATACCTGATTCCTCGATGATATTTTTAATTCCCTTTTCTCTCTTTATACATTTTTACTTATTTATTTATTTATTTATTTATTGCGGTACTGGGGATTGAACTCAGGAGCATTCTACCTCCGAGCTATACCCCCAGCCCTTTTTTTTATTCTTTATTTTGAAACCGAGTCTCACTAAGTTGCGCAGTGCCTCACTAGGTAGCTGAGGCTGGCCGCGAACCCAGATCCTCTGGTCTCAGCCTCCCGAATGCTGGGATTACAAGCGTGAGCCACCACGCCCAGCTTCTTTATACATTTTTAAATATACCAATTGTGTAGTCTTTTTCTAGCAATTCCTGTTGAAGTCCATGGGAGCTTTAATCTTTTCTTTGTAGTTTTGTCAACTCTAATTCATTTTGGTTTGCTTTTCAGACTTTATAGTATTTGTTTCATAATGTATTTATTTTAGTTATAACTATGAATTGTGCAAAATTCACTTGGACGGTAATTCTTTAGAGGGTTTGATTTTGTTTCTGTTATGAACTTGTCCTATGGTCATTGTCAAGAAAGAAGCCTGAATTCCATTTGAACACAGACATGTGTTCACAAATTCTAAAGGAGAATTTTTTTTTCCCTCACAAGAATTTACACCCAGATTAACACATTTCTTCCTTTGCCACAGGCCAATGTTCTCTAGCCCACCCTTTCACTGAAGTGAGACTCCTTTTAATGCTGTTGACTGTGTATAAGAGTCTTACTTTCTACCTCATATCCTGCAAAATCCCAAGCTTTTTCTGAGTTGTGCATATGCAGACATTTAATCCCATTAAATCCCAGGGCCAGCAAAGGCCTGAGAGCAACCAGAGTCCCAGTGTGAGGTGATCATTCTTGATCCTATTCTTAGCTTTTATCTTCTAAAGATTTCCCTTCCTTGTTGAAACTTAGTCAAACTTTAAGAAGTCATTGATATATTTTATCCTGTGTTTCTAGGTATTTAAGATGAAGTAAGTTTTTCATTATATTTAGTTTTAATTATTCCCTGATATAGAGATATCAGAGTTAGCGTAGATCAATCCATCAATCTGTTGTTTATAACAACCCAACTCTTATTTCCAATGAATAAAAAACCCTGAAGATGTAAGAAGGAATAAAATAAATGTAGAACTTCTTTGGATATAGCTAGGAAGGCCTAGAACTCTAGAGTTTTCCTTATTCTTTGTGGTGGCATCCAAAATAACTGTTGAGACCTGTAGGACTACACAAGGCATACTTTGAAGCAAAGCATACCTCAACAATTTATTTCAAAATGAACAAAAAATTCTAAATTCATAGAGATTGCTGTGTTCAGACTTCTCTCCCTAGATAGGGTCCATGCCACATACCAACATGGGAAAAGATGATAAATGCAGGATAGCTATGGAGGCATCCTGCCCCCTATTTAAAAATAAAAAGGGGCTTATACCTAACCTTAAGATTAATGTATTTTTAACATTCTGTTAAGTTTAGATGCAAGGTTACTTTGATTTTTGAAATAGCTATACCCAGGAAACATTTGGAGTAAACCAAATCTTTATTCTCACTTATTGAGATTATAATATTAGAGCCAGGGTGGCCCTAGGAACCAAAATTACTTTAAATAATGCAGAAAACTATTATAAGTACATATTAGCCGGAAAACTCTCTTATAATAAAATATTATCTTTTAATAAAACATTAAGCAAAAGATGCAACAATGTAAATTAGATTATAAATGAGATAGAGAAAAAAGAAACCTTGCTTCATTAATCAAGCACTCCAGGCTTTAAAAAAATTATATTTATCATCTCCACAAACTCCATCACAATCAGAGACAGTTGAACTGAGTATGCCTTCCCTGATGTTCATGCTATGAGAGTTTATGGTTCATTTTTTTCCTCAGGTGTGTTAGGACAGATGAAAATATTGTGGAAAAAAAGAGATCCTTGGGCACCAGCTCTTAAGCAGGGATGGATAGGTGCTGAACATTGATACCCAAGAATCATTGTCAGCAGGAAGCCCCCACCCTCTATCTATTCTGGCCACAACTGCAGGCCAGAATCTTTCATCTTTCAGAAGAAATCAGAGCCAAAAGAAATATTTGTGATTGGAAAAGTGGAATTGGGTAGAATGATCACATAGCATTGGGGTTTGTTTGCTTCCTCTGCAGAACAGCAAGAGCAAAGGCAAAAACATGAAAATAGGGCAGGAAAAAGAGAGGATAGACAAAAGGAAAATACAAAGCATAATGCAAAAAACAAAGTGCCTCCATTTGAGTGAAGAGATCAAAATGTAAAAAAGGGCATGCGCATGATTGAGCTCCTTCAAACTCCCTCCCTCAGTAGCCATTATTCTCCACCTTTCGTGAGATGTCTTATGTTTCCCGCTAAACTCTAGATTTTTTAAAAATAGAGCATAAATATGAATTGCTATATTTCCATACTACTTCAAGGTTTATATGTGATTCTACATGACCTCATTCATTATTCAAATTAAGAGGCATTTATTAGCATTTCTATTTTACAACTGAGGAAATTGAGTCTTAGAGAGAGGTTAAGTGATTTGCCCAGGATTGGGTAGCTAGCAAATGATAAAGCCAGGAGCTGGATCATCGTTCTCTAGCCAGCATTCTTTTGTTCTTTCTACCAAACGAGCATCTGTGTCTGGTTGATTTCTGATTCATCTATCACATCTTGCATAGGATTTTACATATAAAGGACATTTATTTAGTAAAGGAATAAACATTTCTGGAATAAAGCTAGCTTCATATTGAGATGACTTGCAGGAGTCATTTCAAGGGTTCATGTTATATTATATCATGTTCAATCTGATTCTACAATTGTTCTTCATTCTATGTGTTGTATGTGGTTAAACTCTATAGCTTTGATTTTCTAAATGTCTCCAGACCTTTAGCCCACACAGGATGAAACAGCTATAGCAATACAGTTTGTTTTTTTTTTTTAAGTTACACTGTATGGTCTCTTCTTCCAAAAGTCCAGAATGGGATTACACCACTAGGGGTGATGGTTAAACTGCTAGAACTAATATTTGTAAGCCATCCATCCACATGTGCTTGGAGTTTTACATCCATTGTATCATTTAATCTCTTCAAAATATGATCCTGGGAGATTTGCTCATAACCAACAGGACTCCCAAGAGATTTTTTCAGGTTTAATAATTTTCACAAGATGGTTGGTAAGTTGAAGAATAGTGATGCTCACCGAAGTTGACCTCATTTGGTAATCTAGCAAGCATCTACTGCAGACTCACCCTATTCCAGTAGGTTACAGTGTGAAATGCTGCCTCTGGGGAGTTTTCACTTGAGGTGGGGAAGCATATGAACAAGGAGGTAGAGGATTGTATTGCTGTATTGTCAATGCTAAATATGCTAAAGTAGGGGGTTCTGAGGAATATCAGAAGAGTTGGGATTCAGGAAGGTTTTTTTTTCTTTTTTTTTAATTTATTTTTTTTATTTGTGCATTGTAGGCATACATCTTTGTTAGGTACAAATTGATAATGACATATGTGCCCACATTTCTCATTTGACCACTTTCCTAGATTCCCACCCCACTCCCTTGCCCTCCCTCCATCTCAGTTCGGTTTAGCGAGTATTTTACTCAGCCATAAAGAAGAACAAAATCATGTTGTTTGCAGGGAAATGGAAGCAACTGGAAAATATTATGTTAAGTGAGATCAGTCAGGAAGGTTTTCTGAAGAAGAGGGCTTTTTATTTGTTCGTTTTGTTTTGTTTTGTTTTGCAGTACTGGGAATTGAACCCAGGGGCATTCTACCTCTGAGCTATACCCCAGCCCTATTTTTTGTTCTTTATTTTGAAACAGAGTCTCACTAAGTTTCGGAGAGCCTCACAGCTGAGGCTGGCTGTGAACCCGGATCCTCCGGTCTCAGCCTCCCAAATGCTGAGATTACAAGCATTTGCCACCACACCCAGCTCAAGAAGAGGGCATTTAATTGAGTCTCTAGGGATATTTGAAAGTCAGTCATATCCAAGCCGGCCTGGTGGCATATACTGCGATCCCAGAATTTGGGAGGCAAGGACGAGAAGATTGCAGGTTCAAGGCCAGCCTTAGCAACTTAGGATTGCTCTCAGCAATTTGATGAGACCTTGTCTCCAAATAAGAAATAAAAAAGGCTGGCGGTGTGTCTTGGAGGTAGAATGCCCCTGGGTTCAATCCCTAGCTCCGAGAGAGAGAGAGAGAGAGAGAGAGAGAGAGAGAGAGAAGAAAAGAAAAGAGAAGAAAGGAAGAAAGAAGAAAGAAAGGTCCAAAAAGGGAGCAAAACACATTAAACCAGACATAATGGTGCATGTCTGTAATCCCAGTACTTGAGAGGCTGAGACAGGAGGATTGCAGGTTCAAGGACAGCCTCAGCAAGTAGTGAGACTCATCAACCTATTGAGATCCTGTTTCAAAATAAAACAGGGTGGGAGGTGTAGCTCAGAGGTAGAATGTCCCTGGGTTCAATCCCCAGTACCAAACAAACAAACAAACAAAATTCATTAAAGGCAGGGACTATAATATATTAAGATTCAGGAAGGTGAAGCATCATAGTTCTTTGGACATGATGAGTGTATAATAGTAATTTATTATAGGAATGAACAGATGACTAGATGGATGATTGGTCTACTCAGACAACTACTAGCAGACCCAGAAATTAAGAGGTGTTGTTCAGTGGATCTAAAGAAATGAGAAAGCTTTGGGTATCAAGCTAGAGTTTGAAGTTTTTCCTGAGGGTAATAAGAAAGTATTGGAAGATTTTGAATAAGGTAGCAACATGAGATTTATGTTTAGAAAGATCACTCTGGCTGTAAGAAGTGTAGATGTAGAAATGAGGAGAGATCAGACTCTGAGTATAGAGTAGTCAGGAAGTCCTTGTAAAAATACAGGAAGATGTTGTAAGAGGCTAAACATCTAAGGCAAAAAACAGTAACAGTGGAAATGGACAGAAAGGGACCAATCTGAGAAAATTCTTGGGACAAAGGATCTATAGGACTTGAAAATGATAAGATTGAGAGATGACAGAAAATCTCAACCTATATTACCTGGTGGTGGTGTTCTCATACTGAATTGCAAACAGTGGGAGTGGCAGAAATGGGGAAAAGAGGAGAAGATGAATTTGGTGATGAACATGTTGAATTATCAGAGTACACCTAGTTGAATAGGCAAGCCTGTAGTCCATGAGAGAAATCCCCTTAGAAATGTTGGTTTGGAAGTTATCAATGGACATATTTTAATCATAAATTTGATTTTTAATCATGAATTGGGATGAGATCCCAAAATATCAGAGTGGAGATCAAAGAATACAGCCCCACAGATACTGAATGTAAGAAGCAAAAAGAAGAAAAGCCCAAAATAAGCCTAGGAAGGATAGTCCAAATGAGAAGGAGGAAAACCAAGATAGAAGGAGGGAAATGTGGTGTGGATACCAAGCCACTTCTCTCCAGTGCTAGAGAGAGACATTCAAAATAAAGATGGAAAGCTGCCCGTGGATTTCACAACAGTGACCCTGGAAAAGACTCTATCAGCATGGAGGCATAAAGTAGAATGTAGAGGCTGCAGGACAACATGAGGAGTGGTCAACAGTAAGCATCCTTCGAAGAAGCTTGCCTGTGGAGAGAACTGAGAACAGTATCTGAAGAGGCTTAGATAGTGGGGTGTGGTAGTGTTCACCTGTAATCCCAGTTCTTGAAAGGCTGAGACAGGAGGATCACAGGTCATCCTCAGCAACTTAGGGAGACCCTGTTTCAAAATAAGAAAATAAAATAGGACTGGAATATAGTTCAGCGGCAGAATGACCCTGGGTTCAATCCCCAGTATCAAAAAACGGAGGGGGTGTCAGATATTGTATTGTGAATATTTTCTTCCAGCCTGAGCTTTGTTGTTTTATGTTCATAATCATGTCTTTTGATGAGCAGAAGGTTTTAGTTTTATAGAATCCATTTATTTTTCTTTAATATTAATGTTTTCTATGACCTTTCAATGAAATATTTGCCAACTCCGAGGTCATGAAGATATTCTCTCATGCTTACTTCTAGAAGTTTCGTAATTTTAGGTCTATATTTACATCTATGATCCATCTTGAACTAACTTATGGATATGAGGTGAGATAGGAGCTGAGGTGCACATTTTCTAATACTAGCAAATTTTTTAAAGGACTTTCTTTCCTCCTTGTGAAAAGTTAGTGTGTGTGTGTGTGTGTGTGTGTGTGTGTGTGTGTGTGTGTGTGTTTCTTGGGATTAAACCTAGAGGCATTCTACCTCTGAACTACACCCCTAGTCCTTTTTTATTTGAAACAGGATCTCACTAGATTGCTGAGTGTCTCATTATATTGCTCAGGCTAGTCTCAAACCTTCATTCCTCATGTCTTAGCCTCCAAAGTACTGGGATTACAGACATGCACCACCATGCTTGGTGTGAAATATTACTTGACCCAGCTGGGTACACCTGTAATCACAGTACTTGGAAGGCTGAGACTGGAGGATCACAGGTTCCAGGACAGACTCAGCTATTTCAAAAATAAAAATTAAAAAATTGGGCTGGGAGTATAGCTCAGAGATAGAGTGTCCCTGAGTTCAATCCCCAGTACCACACACACACACACACACACACACACACACACACACGCACACACAAATTACTTGACTGCATAGAAAAGAGTTTTTTTCATATTCTGTTTCATAAACCAATTTGAAGAATAGCAGAATTCATTGGCCAATATCCTTTTGTCTTAATTGCTACCTTGTTATAGTTATTCTTGAAATCAGGTTATATGTCTTTCAACTTGAAATGTCTATAACTATTCACTTTTTAAGTAGCCAGTTAGTCCCCAGCATCATGGAGACAGTTACCATCGTTTCATTACTTCATTCATTCATTTTTTAAATAAATATTTATTGAATGCCAGATTTATCGCAGGTACCAGTGTTGGTACAGAAAAATAACAATAAATTAAGTAAGCATAATTCCGGTGAGGGAGACACTTGCAGAAACAAATGAATATTATACAATGTACTGAAAGTAAGCAGTCAATAAGTATTCCTTGAGCACATACTATTAGCTTGGCAACATGGAACACTGAACTCATGTTGACTTGCAGCTTGGCCAATACAAGCCTGAACTTTTCTTCCCAGCCTGATGTTGCCCACATAATATCTTTTCCAGGCTACACATTTACAGCTAATTAGTTGGATCCTTCTCTTTTGAAAATTTTCCACCACACAAGCACAATAATATGAATAATAATATCCCCTATTAGCATAGTGCTTTCAACTTTTCAAAGTAGTTTTACATCTATTATTTTGTGTTTTTTTTTCTCTCTCTCTCTCTCTCTCTCTTCACCTTTCTCCTGTTAGCTAGGAAAAGTTAATATTATTTTTATTTGACAAAGAAAAGTAGATCACAGAAACATTAAGTGATTAGCTCACCACAGTTCAGCTAAGGCAAGAACTCTTCCACTTTCCAACTGTCTCCTCAACTACCTTCTTGTTTATTTTTCTATTATTATTCTTTTCTCTCTCTCTCTCTTCAGCATCTTATCAGTACATACCATACTGGGAAGCTTCCAATCTCAGGTACCACTTCTAGGCTCCAAGTTAAGCTGCCACAATGGTTCCTTATGTTGAAAGACTACAATAGATTGTCAGTGTTATCTCCAAGTGCTGCTGGAGATTTATGAATTGGGATGGGGAAAAGCATCATGATCATTTTCACTATTATAACTGCCTGCAGAAGATTCATAAAATTTCTGACACTTTCTTCATCCTATTTACCAGGCTCAGCTGTCAGGAGACGGTTGCCCCTTCCCACCCAGCTTTGGAGTGAAGTGATAAATGTGTCAGAAAGCTCATGCAGGGTGCAATCTTCTGCCTTGTAAACAGTTTTCATTGATACATACATTAAACTTCACTTTCTTTTTTAAGCCTCCATAAAGGTGCTTGAAAAACAGCACTGTCACTGATAAATGTCTCCCCCTTCATGGAACTTCTAAGGATGTGGGCTTGCTTAAAAAATAAATAAAGATGTATAAGTAGCTGAATATCTTGAGTCTTGTTGGACAGCAGGCTGACCAATGTGTCAGCACTGTTGTTTCTATATGAGCAAATCTAGATCTGACTTCTGAATTTTCATGAGCTCATCCTCTTCAGCCTCTCTCTTTTCCACATCCCATATCTTACAAAAACACTTATCAGACCTCCAAAGACATGGAAATATTGAATGCATTTTAAAAAAAATATTAGGTCAGTTCATTTTTATTTCTGTGTTTAATGCAGAAAAGGGCCCTGTTTTTCATTCCCATTGTAAATGTGAACAGAATGAGGAGTGTGTAATTGGGATCACGGTAGAAAGTGTGCTAGAGAACAAGAAAATGTTTTGGAAAATTAGAGTATCAAGAGGGTATGGGGAGAAATATTTCTTTGGGCAGAAGCGTATTTCTTTGGACAGAAAGCAGGATACCAGTATACATTTCTCAACAGAAATTGAGAGGGATGTATTATCGTACTATGATGAAAAACAAAAAGCTAGCAAGAACAGAGCATGAAATAGTTAAGCTTCTGAACTATAACAGTTAAGGCTCTTTAACTTTCAATGTCACTATTATTAATATTATTGAATTATATATCATCCAACCTATTCAATGCTAGTTAGCTATTCACTTTTATCCATTCCGTACCTATCAGGGTACCTGACACATATTAGGGATTAATTGAAAGATAAATTAAACAAATCCAGCATTTGGTCATATTCCAAATATAAAAATACCTCCCACTGAAATTTGAATATTTCATTTTATAATAAAAGGAATATTCTTAGCCAGGCATGGTTTCACATTCCTGTAATCATAGTACTTGGAAGTCCAAGACAGGAGGATTGCAGGTTTGAGGCCAGCTTGGGCAACTTAGTAACACCTTGTTTGGAAGTGTTGCTCAGGGGTAGAGTGCCCCTGGGTTCAACTTTTAGTAACACACACACACACACACACACACACACACACACACAAATAATAATAGGTTCTTATTTAATACATGGTCCTGTTGAAACTATGCCAGCATGAGGTATGGCTCTGTTGAAGTCTTCTTTGTCTCATGCATTACACTAGAGGACTTTAGCATCCCTACACATTCCCCCTGCTTTGTGCCATTATGGTTTCCCAGGTAGGATTGCTCCTTCTAAAAGCACAGATGTAAGTGCTTTTGGACAAGGGCTCTTCAAAATGAGCCTGAAAAGGTCCTATTTTGCTGGCCTCTGATAAGAGGCCTTATCTAACTACAAAATAGAGATCTGTAACCCTCTCCCTCCAGCCCTAAGTATAAATGGCAAAAAAGACCCTAAATCCATAATACTTCCTGTACTGAGGAGGGTGGTAGATAGGAAAGTTAAGGAAGGGCTCTTTTGAGTTTCAAATGATTATTTAATATTGTACTTTTGAATGCCTTTAAAGTTTCCATAAATGCTGGCTAGTGCCTCTTTATGTTAGTTGTGGGGGGCATAACAACTCCCAATGAACATTTAAAAGGATACCTTTACTCCTGTCCAACTTAGGAAATATTGCTTCTTGGCTCAGTAAGCATAATAGACCTTCTGGATTTTGTGATGTGCTGTAGTGCTTAGATACAAGGAGAGGCAGCAGCACATTGTCCCTAAAAACTAAGCATTCATTAAAAAAAGAGAGAAGGTTTACATGGACTCTGTGGTATTGCATTGGGATCAGAGATATTAGCATGAATTTATGGCTTTGTAAGATATTTACAAAATGATGGATATAGAAATAGTTATAAATATGTGTATGCATGGGGAACTATGTATTTTTCCAGTGAAAGGGTATAGAAAAGATGGTACCCTGGTAGCAAGAAGCACATCTCATACCTAGATATTGGTTTCTAAATACCATTCTCTAACAAAAGGAACCTAAGCAACTTGGAGGGGTAGTTAATTTCGGGACTTAAAATGAACCTGGAATATCAGAGGTACCACAAAAGAAGAAATATTCACCAGAGAGATGAGGGAGGGAAGGAGGAAGGGAGGAAGAGAGAGAGAGAGATGTCAAAAGGGCATAGGTGTTCTCAATGGGTAAAACCAGAGTAAACTGAACAAAGACAAAATGATAACATTAGATGATAGCCAATAGAATAAAATAAATATGCATGAGTTTACACTAATATAAATAAATAATTTAATAAGTATATGGAGAAGAAGGGACAGTTTCTGTATAAGGAATATGGAAAATATAAAGTCAACATGAGACCACCACAGTAATCATCATTGCAGGTAAGATCCACAAATGAATGCAAAAATTAGTGGGCAAAAGTTTGAGAGACTGGATATATTTGCATAGCCTAGGTGTAATTCTCCCAGGATGTTTATTTAGAGAAATATAGTAACTTTACAATGGCAACATCACACAAATAGCATCTTCACCAAGTGATCAAGGTCAAGTTGAATGAACCCCCATATGATACATGATTATGTACTTGCCAAGATGGCAAGATGTGGTACATCATGCTAAAAATTTGTGACTTCAATCAAATCATAATAGAACACTAAGGGACAAAATAACTGCCAGTACTCTATAAAAGTGACAAGGTCAAGAAAGACAAGGAAGGTTTAAGGGAGACTAAGGATGAATGACAACTAAATGCAGTGGGATCCTGGGGAGGATTGTGAAACAGAAAAGGGATATTAGAGAAAATGTTAGTGAAATCCAAATAAATCTGGAGTTAAGAAGAATATCGTACTAATGTTAATTTCCTAATTCCAGTCATTGCACAATACATACATAAGATGCTAACATTCTAAAACTGTTTGAAGGGTATATGGAAGCTTCCTTACTATTTCTGAAAATTTTATGTTCATATAAAATTATTTCAAATTTCAAAAATTAAATTGTAGCTAAGCATCCAAATAGGAAATTTTCTTTTGGAGTAAAATTTTATGAACTGGAAACCAACTAATAGAACTTAAAAGTGTTGGACATTTTCTTCTCTATACTTCTACATTTAGCAAAAGACCTGACAAGTTAGATATTATCTAGGATTTATTTATACAATTTACTTTCAAGGAAAATCCTAGAGTTAGCACAGTCCTGGGTACTGAGGATCCCCAACCAGCCTTCTTTTCCATCTTCTGCCTTATTGCCTACCCTTGCCCTATAGCTCAACTCTGAGCCCCTTAGGCATTTCTACATATATACTTTTGCCCATGCTCTTTTTTTTTTTTTTGGTATTGGAGATTGAACCCAGGGGAGTTCTACCTCCAAGCTATACCTCCCAGACCTATTTTTCTTAGTTTTTAATTTGAAGCAGTCTCTTATGGTCTTGCTAAATTGCAACCTGTGATCCTCCTGTCTCAGCCTCCCAAGTACTGGGATTACAGTCATGTTCATGTTCCACCAAACTTAATGGCCCATATTCTTTCCTCAGCCAGAAATTGCCTTTTCCTGCACTACCCTAGGAATCAGCCAGAATCTAGTTCAAATAATGGTCCTGCCAAAATTGAGTTATATGAGTCTTCATCTATAAGTGTAGGCAATAATCTTTACTCTACTTTACACACACACACACACACACACACACACACACGTGCACACTACAGTGGGATCCAGGGGCATGCTACCACCAAATTACAACTCTAACCCTGTTTTATTTTGAAGCAGGGTCTCACTAGGTTGTTGAGGGCCTTGCTAAGTTGCTGAGGCTGAGGCTGGTCTCAGCCTTTTAAGTGCTAGGATTAAAGATGTGTGCCATCATGCCCAGCTCTTTGTTTAGTATTAATGATGGAAGTCTCAGTGATGTCATCCATCTTGTGAAGTCCTTGATTGATTACTTTGTTTATATATTCATTAAATAAAATTTTGCTGAGATCTACTTAGTGCTGGTCATTATGGCTTAGAGAGGGAGTGTGGAGAGGAGGAACCATATATAATCCCCAAGGACAACCCCCCAGGGACCCACCTCTCCAGCCACACCCATTATAATGGATTTATCCACTGCTGGGATTACAACCCTCATGACTGAACTATATCAGCCCTGAATATTAATAAATGGGCTCTTTAGGGGACATTTTATTTTTAACTATAACAACCAGGCATTCTGTTGTTTGTCCTGGGGGTGGACAGTGCTTGTCCTCAGTGAGTGCCTAGTCTACTTAATGGTGAAGTACAAAAACATTACTATACAGCGTGGCTATTTAAAGCCCAAAGAAAGGAACATTAGAGTCTGCCTACAAGTTGGAGAAAGCCCAACCAAAGAGATGATACTAGTTCGGCTTTATGGAAAACAGAACTGGTATCTGGGAAAATGGCAGGATGTCCTCATGCAAAAGAGCAGAGAAGATGCCACAGAACTGCACATTTCATTACATGACCAACAGCTAGTCGCTTTACCTCTGTCCCTCTGGGTTTTGTAGGCTATGTGGCAAATATCATCGGGGCTCTGAGAAAGAGTACCCTTGATATTCTGTGCTGTGGCATTTTGAGTGTCAAATTTGGGCTAGGGATTAGTATTTATTTTCATAATGTTTGCTGTGGTGCTGGATGATTCTATTCTGTGTTCAAGTTTTAAGCTCCTTTTTATTAATGTCTACATAGGGGACATATGCCAAGCAGTATCTGCGTCTACTCAACATAAACACCTCCTCCCTCTCATATATCTCTCTGCTATCGGTGAGTTTTCAGAGATAGGGTCCTCCCACAAGCCTTGGGCTCCCATTTTCGCCTCCAAATGTGTCCCCAATCCATTCATAGTGAGCACAGAAGTCCCTGGCCTGGGAGAGACCATTTCAGCCCCAGGGATGCTTGTCAGAGGTCCATGAACTTGGTTTCCAGGAAGTGTCAGGCAGTGCCAGCAAGGGTACATATATTCTGCATCTGGAATCTTTTTCAGGGTCTCCTCTTTTAAAAAGCATATAATGAGGCTATCACTGGGATGTAGGAAGAGTTTTAACCTGGGAGTCAGATGACTTGGATTAAGCCCAGTTCCTTCTCGCATTAGCTGTTGTGAGTAAGCTGTAACCTCTCCAAATGTCAATATCCTTTTCTGTTAAATGGGGATAGCTATAATTGAATATGACCATCTTCTTGTGAGAGTCAGATGAGATAACAAAAATTACTCTATAAAATGCAAAGAACTGTACAAATTTAGCAAGTTATTTTTAATTTCAGTGGTAACCTTAAAGAATCCTAAATCTAATGGAATGAGTCTTTGTTGACATTTTTAAATTAAAAAAATTAATCTGGGCCATTTTCCTGGGTTATTATGGTTATCAAATGTTATTAGAAGAAGAGTTTGAATTTATCTGAACTTTTCTAGATAAATAAATGTTTATTCTATATGCTGAGCTTGCCACATACAACCAAAGTCCAACCCAACTGCAGAATTTTAGCAAGAGATGACACCAGTTGGATAATATCCCACCAGAGTTTGCTTCTGAAGTCAGAAAAGAGTCACAAAAGCAAAACTGGTGCTAAGGGCTCCAGGCTGGAGAGCCAGACAGATGAGGTTTAGGTCCTGTCTGCAGGTAGGTTATTGCACGATAGTGTGGGCACCTTATGTGGCTTCTCGGAACTTCAGCACCTCAGGGGAATACTTAGAACTGCTTCATAGCTTATAGTGAATATAAAATCAAAGAACTCATCTTTGTAAACTGTTCAGTGCTTCAGATAAATGTCAGTTACTGTCATTAGAAGAGAGACCTGGCCTGTATTTTTCGGTTGACAGATATCAATCATAACCCTGGGTGGTGATGTGTGCTTGACAATGCTCTGTAGAATAATGCATTAGAACACAATGGAAAAGACTAAAATACAGTCACACTTCCTGAGTTCAAACCCTGCATGTCTCCACTCTTACCAGCTCAGTGACCTGGGGCAAGTTAGTTAACCTCTCTGAGCTATAGTCTTCTCTTTTCTAAAATGGAAATGACAACTACATCAACTTCATAGTGGTGTTACAAGGAAAAAATGAGTAAGATAATAAATGAAAGGCCTGACATGTAAAGGTTAATTCTTTTCATTGCCAAGTATTATGTATGCCACTCCTGTCCAAAAGAGCCACTTCTATCTTGGGCAGAATGAAGATATGCCAGAGAAAACACTTACATGCTATTAATAGGAGCCAACACTAAAATCTCAGAAGCTGTTTTCTTTTCTTTTTGAGATTTTCTTTTTGGTTTTTCTATTGTTTTAAATTTTGGTGCATAATAGTCTCTCATCATAATGTAGTGAGTAGTGATATACATGCACACAGCACTTGGTAGGCTTCCCTGGTTCTCTCCCTACTCCCCCCTTTCCCACACAGGATATGGAGATTGGCACTGGTATTCTCACATATGCACACAATGTCCATGGAAGTGTTTCCTTCATCAATTCTCCCTACTCCCACCCTCCTCTAGACCACCTCCCTTGCTCTGGGGTTTCTCCTCCATTATCTGGAGTCTCTCAGGTGTCCCCATCACTCCCTAGCTTCTGCGTATGAGAGAAAACATATGACCCTGAACTTTGTGACTGGCTAATCTCACTTAACATCATGTTCTCCAGGTCCTTCCATTTTCCTGTAAATAACATAATTTTCTAATTTTTTTATTGCTCAGTACAATTTCATTGTGTGTATATCTCAAAATTTTGTAATCGATTCATCTGTTGATAGGCACCTGGGTTGGTTCCATGATTCGGCTATTACGGATTGTGCTGCTATAAACATGGATATGCATGTATTACTATGATAATCTAATTTCAGTCCCTTTGAAAAGATACCCAGTAGTGGAAGAGCTGGATCATATGGTGGATCCATTCCGTTTTCTGAGGAATCTCCACACTGCTCTCCATAGCAGCTGGGATTGTAAATTAGTGCAACCACTTTGGAAAGCAATATGGAGGATCCTCAGACGAATGGAAATGAACCTACCATATGATCCAGCAATACCACTTCTGGGTATCTACCCAAAAGAACGGAAACCAAACTACCAGACTGACGCATGTGTATCTATGTTTATAGCTACACAATTCACAATTGCCAAACTATGGAACCAGCCAAGATGTCCATCGACAGATGAATGGATTACAAAACTATGGGATATGTACACAATCGAATTTTACTCAGCCATAAAGAAGAACAAAATCATGTTATTTGCTGGGAAATGGATGCAATTGGAAAACATTATGTTAAGTGAGATTGGTCAGTCACAAAGAATAAAAGGGCATACATTCTCCCTAATATGCTTCAAAATGAAAAATAAAATAGGTCTGAAGAGAGAACTCAGTGGTAGAATGCCCTTGGGTTCAATCCTCAGTAACATACACACACACGCACACATACACACATACAAAACAAAACAAACAAACAGACAAAAAAACAGGTATTTGGGAGAGTCCCATTTCTTTCTATTTCACTTTCTATTTCATTAGCTAATCCCAATACTCCTCAAACTATTCTGTGAAATAGCAGGGTCTCACTAAGGGCTGAGGCTGGCCTCGAACTGGATCCTCCTATCTCAGCCTCCCAAGTACTGGGATTACAAGTGTGTACCACCACGCCCAGCAGAAGTTACCTGTTTTTGATCAACTTGATTATTTATGTCCTTTGAAAGGACTTACTTTTTCTTGTCTCCCAGCCTGTACCATCAGTAGCTGGAATCTCCAAAGGTGGTATGGGCACTTTTTTAAATGGAAACCTACTATCACAGGATGAATCCTGAACTAAAAAGTCTTATTTATATTTTGCTTATCACTGTGGGCTGTAGAACCCTTTCCTGGAGGTCACTGGGTTCTGGTCCCAGCTCTGTCTACAGCTCACTGTGACCTTCAGCAAGTCATTTCAGCTCCCTGGATCCCAGGGCCCTCCACTGTCTATGGAAAAAGAAGCTTCATTTTAAAAACAATACTTAAATTAGCAAAATATTCCATTCCTACAGGGCTTTATGTCTAAACTTTTAATTTTTAATTTCTAAATCAAAGCACAGCAGCAACAAAGATAGTGGATGTCATCGACAGATTGAGGATTATTTGTTTTTTATGCCTTTTGAGGGCAGATTCAAAGCTAGCAATCCTCTGTTGTAAAGTATCGACAGATACTTTTTGTTTTGTTTTGTTTTGTTTTTTGGTACTGAGGATAGAAACCAGGGACATTGTACCTCTCAAGTACACCTCAATCTTATTTTATGTTTTATTTTGTGGTTTATTTGTTTGTTTTTGGGTGGTACTGGGAATTCAACCCAGGGGCATTCTACTTCCAATCTGTACCTCCAGCCCTTTGCATTTATTTATTTATTTATTTATTTATTTATTTATTTATTTATTTATTTATTTATGTTTTGAAACAAGACTTCACTAGGTTGCTGACAGTCTCACCAAGTTGCTGAGGCTGTTCTTGAACCTGCAGCTCTCCTGTTTCAATCTCCAAGTACTGGTGTAGAAACAGGGCCTTGCTAAGTTGCTTAAGGGTATCACTAAGTTGCTGAAGACCTTGCCAATTGCTGAGGTTGGCTCAAACTTGCTATCATCCTGTCTCAGCTTACCAAGTCTTTGGATTACATGTGTGTGCCACCATGCCTGGCAGATATGTTTTTAACCCCCATTCTGCAAACCACTGCACTAGGTTAGAGATGGGACTGTCACATGGTGGTCATTGCTGGTTTGCTATCAGTTGGGCCCATTGGAGGAAAGAACACTGTGGGCTCTATCTTGTAGTTATTCCTTGGAAAAGTCTATGTTCCCCTGAATGCTTTGCAGAATTAGTATTCCCTGGGAATAAGTGAGCAAATATAAAATGTTTAATAATCACAGGAGTGGATTGTTGTTTTCCATTTTTTCTTCCATGTCTTCTGTTACTGATTTTTGTCTCATCTCCTCTTACATTGATTTGTTTTCTCTTACTCTGCTCTAGGCTGAAAGTACCTTTTGGGGAGAACAGGGTTGTGTTTAATTCCTCTCTAGGTCTCTAATGACTTGTCCCTGACCTACCACATTGCAAACATATAATAAATAATTAAACAAAGGAAAAAATGTATGTCCTCCCAGCTTGCTCATCCTGACCCCTAGACCAAAATCCCAAATATTGGCTAATTTTCTTTTTTACTTCTGTTGTGGTATTCTGGCTTTGGGGGATACCATTAAAGTATAAATTAGGAAACCTCTAAGCGTGCCATCCTTCCTCCCCTGTCTTCCTTCTTTCAATATCTAATGGCCACTGGGTCAAACATAACTGAGCATGACTTACATAGCCCCTGCCTTCATAGGCTGACAGTCTAGAAGAAAGATATTGAATAGATAATCATCAATGAGAAAATTGATTACAATATGAAAATGAGAGTGGATGAGGAAGAAGGGAAATGAGTGCTTTCTAAACTGGAGAAGTCGGAAAGTCCAGCTGAGATCTTTCAGTTGGCATCGTAAGAGTTAAAGTAAGCTATGTTAAAGACTGACTAAAGTGTTTCTCCTGAGACCATCCCTACTTAAATTCATTTCTGCCAATCATAATGTCCTACTTACTGGATCTTGCTCAGCCATTATCTCTGTCTCAGTAATACAATCTTCTACCCTCTCCTACCTGTGCTGCCATCTTATTTTTATCCTAATGGATCACACTACCCTCCCTATCTAACTCAATATCATCTTGTTTAATTCCTTCACTTGCCACCTCTCTCTTCTCCCTTCCCTTGCTTTCTAGAGTTGATATTTCTGCTTTTGTATCTCTACAATTTGCCCCCTTAGCTAATAAGAGATGATAAAGGAAAGATAATAGCAGATGATAGAGGAAAGACCTCCAAGCTTTGAAGAAAGAGACTTGTTCAAAGTCTAGCTTCACTAATTAAAAGTTATATGACCTTGTGGGAGGAGTTGGTAATTCCAATTGTCCAGAGAGGCGGAATCAGAGAAGAAACTGAGTTTCAGAAAAAGTGTCTACCCATTGTTTTCATCCAATCTTGATGGATTGAGTGCCTTTACAGTAATAGCACTTATAGTGTGTCAGGTACTTTTACAAATGCCTTATACATATTTTCTCACATATTCCTATGAGATGGAATGATAAAACAGTAATAATCCACATTCTCAACTTTATCCCCATTTTAAATAGGACAACCCAGAAGTAAAGGGAAAGAAAGTGAGCGCCTCAGATTTCAACAGCTTGTGAATGTCAGAAGCCTCATCTACAGCCTGACATCTCGCTCTAGACTCAAGCACTGTGACATCTTCCCAATTATACTTTTTAGTTTTCTATCCAGTAAAATGAGACTATCCTTCATGGAATTGTCAAAAGAACTAAATAAGATAATATATATAAAACCTCTAATACTGTGCCTGCCACTTAGTAGATAGTAAACAAATGGCATTTGTGTCTCCTTTATTTTAAAAATACATCCTATGATTTTTCATTTATCTTTATTGTGCTGACATATGCCTAACCTTGTCCAATGTGCTCTATCTATCCTTCAACCCATAGAGACATACAAAATGTACCATGCTTTACCTGTTATGCATATTCTCTTTTCTTCATTTATCCATCATTAAGTCTCTCCACTGTCATTCAATATCTTTTATTTAATGAAAAATTGTAGCTGGACTTGGTGGCACTTGCTTGTAATCCTAGTACTTTGGAGGCTGAAACAGGAGAATTGCAGTTTCGAGACCAGCCTCAGCAACTTAGTGAGACCCTGTTTCAACATAAAAAATAAAATTAGGCTGGGGGTGTAGCTCAGAGGTAGATTGTCCCTGGATCCAATCCACGGTACCAAAAAATAAATAAAAATAAATAAAAAGGAAAAATTATTTGTATCACTATAAAAAACATATGTGGTTCAAAAGGTAAAATGGCAATAAAAGGTTTAAACTGAAAAATATCAGTACGCAGCCCACTCTGCCCTATATTCAAGTTCCCTCTTCAGAGAGTGTTCACTTTCAATACTTCTTTCAGTTTTTTTCTAGAATTTACTTTTGCATTGTTAAATTATATACATATGCTCTACATATATTATTTTTACTTTATTGAAAAATACAACTTCTATTAACATTTTACCATGGAAGGTGATAATTTGGCAAATAATCCCTGCGCCCACACATACACACACAACTGACATACCTATTTGTCCCACATATCCTCATATCTTAATATCACAACTTTAACCAGAATAATGTTCAGTTTATATATCACTGTAAACACCAGGTTAAATGTATTAATGGAGATAGATGTGTGTGTATATATGTATGTATGTATGTATATATTTATGCATATATATATGTGTGTGCATGTGCATATTTCATAATTTAACAAGGTAGTATAATATGAATACATTTCATTTCTCAGTCACCTTTTGTTTTTCCTAGAACTGATAACTGCTTTTAGTTTTCTATTTCTTACCAGTAGACCTTTGACAGAAGAGAGCAACTACTTTCAACAGGTTCAGGACAAGAGAAGAAATGGAAGCCCACATACTATATGCTCATATAGTTATGACCTCCTATCTCCTTTAAAACTTATAAAAATAAAAAAGCAATATGTGTAAAGTTCATGACAAATAAATGAACAATAGTACCATTTCAGAATTACTTTTCTGTCCAAGAGCAGTGGAGGTAGCCACCACACCCAGGGCTGGAGGAGGAGGATTTCTTCTCACTTGCTGCTTCACTTGAGCTAGCCTTCCATATGTCCCCTTCCAATGCTTGGGAAATCTATGGGGTAAATGTCCATTTTCTCTTTTTCCTTTAGTTAGAAGCCCCGCTGCTTGTCCACCATCTCCCTTCCAATACCCCCTTCATTTCTGACATCTTGGAAAGTACTGAACTCTCACCTGGTTTGAGTCTGGCCATATCTTCTTACCAGATACCCTACCTTGCTTCTCCCCATACTCACACCTCCCACTTATACCAGCATCACCCTTTTACAGTCCCCAAAGAACCCGAGAGTAGGAGGCCAGGTTCACTTTAGAAATCAATAACTTTTGGGGATCTGGACAAAAGAGTGTTGGGGTCAAGGATTAGGGTGAGGGTGCCCAGCCTTGGAGCTACCTGCAGACGTCAGCTTGCAGTCTCCCTTTCATGAGTGTTAACACTCACGGTTCTGTCCTACACCAACAGGGGCTACAACCATTAACCTAGGCCTCTACCTGTACTCCCTTACAAATAGGCCTCTTGGCTATCACGTGGCACAGTTCATCCTCAGAAGGATGGATATGGAAGAACACCAGATATGCTCCAGAGGAAAGCTTGAGGTCATTTGGTCAGGGGAATTCAGTGTCTCAAGTACACATAGGGTAGTCTATCAAGAGAGAAGGCCAGCATTCCCTTGACCTCAAAGAAGGAGAAAGAGAGAAAGAAAATATAGAGCATAGGCCCCTATTACCTAGGGCTTAGGCAAATTGCCTCTGAGCACCTGTGAAATCACCTTGGATCCTTGAACTGTTTACTTTCTTATCCTGTCTAGACACCTCCCTCCTGGGACTGGCTGCTCTGCAGGTACCAGCTGTCAGGCACGTATTGCCTCTACCACCACTGTGTGAATCCTGTTCTCCTCCTGGATTCTGCATCTTCTTTTTTATTTTACTCTTTTATTTTGTTGGAACTCACCCACAAGTAATTTTCTAAGAAAGGCTGATATAAAGTATCTCTTTGAGACCATTCATGCCTAAAAATAGATGCATTCTATGCTAGATTGATAACTTCGGTGGGCAAAAATTCTAGGATTGCCCCCTTTTCCCTTAGAATTTTGCAGGTAGTGACCCATTATCTTCTAGTGTCTAATATTGCTGATGAGCAGTCATGTGCCATTTTAATTTCTTTTTATATGCAAGAACCACCCTCAAACCTTCTAGAACTTCTCTTCCTTTTAACATTCTGACAACTCAGGTTGATTGATGTGTGTCTTGCTGGGTCTTAAAACTCCATTGTGCTAGCTTTTCAGGAGACTTTTTCAATATGGCAATTTAGGTCCCTCTATATGAAGCTGAGCAGAACTGAACTGTAGCCCAAGCAAAGCCACACCACAGCCTACTTGCAGACCAGTGGGCAAAAAGTAAATATAGCCATATGCCACTGAGATTTGGGGTTTGTTTGTTGTCATCACAAAGGTTGACAAATACTCATTGGCCGTCAACATGTATTTGGGAAATGGTACATTGTAAGACTGGTCAGATTCTGTGTGTATTTATATGATTTGTGTGTATGTACATTTCTCTGTGTGCATATGTGTGTTTTTGTGTCTATGCACCTATGTGTGTGTGGCTGGGGTTTATTGACTGGGAGCCTCTCAAAAGATATAAACAGGTCCTGGCTGCCATGGGGGTACCCTCAAATATGAAGTATTCTCTAAAACAAATAGTTTCTCCAGAGACTCCTGCCCATCCTATTCCTAGCTGAGAATCTGCAAACTGATTGTGTTCTAGCAGTTGAGTAGGAGAAGAAGGCTGGGTTCTGTACCTCGCTTTTACTGGCTTTTAGAGATGTGCCTTAGCTCTGCCTGCTATGAGCCTCCTGTTACCAGGACTGGAGCTTCTCTCGACTCATGTATTCATAGAATAAGCCTCTTACTCCTTGTGGGGGCGGAAAGCATTGGAAACTTGGCTACATTGGCTCAGAGACTGATGGGGGCTCTTTGGATGAGCAGTTCTCAACTAGAGGAAATGTTGCCCCTGAAAAGATATTGGAGATGTCTGGAGACCTTTTTTATTTGGTAAAGGTAGAAGTCAGCAATGGCATTCAACCTCTTATGATGTCAACTGCTACCAAAGCAAAGGAAATCTAGCCCCAGATATCGGTAGTGCTGAGTTTGAGAAACTCTGCTTCAGACATAACTTTCAGCAGCCACCCTGCTCGAAGCCCTTCTGCTGCCTTCAGAGGAACCTAGTGCTTCTAATTCCTGAGTTTCCAGGTGCTAATGCATAAATTAGCTGGCTTTACCAGCACCTCTCTAGCACATTTGTTCCCATGATCCCTCATCCACCAGTTTTCCACCTTCCAAAATACTTTGGTAGGGCCTCTGGTCCACTGTGGTCTCCTGTTCTATTCTCTTTGTCTCTGTAGGCTTAGATCTGTCTTATTTCTTTAAGTCTTTTTAATTTGGTTTTGAGAGAAAGCTAAAATAAATATGTGTGTCCAATTTGGCACATTTAATTGGGAGTCCTAAAACATTTAAAAGTCTTAAAACTTTTTTTTTTTTTTTTTTTTTTGCGGTACTGGGGATTGAACTCAGAGGCATTCTACCTCCGAGCTATACCCCCAGCCCTATTTTTTATTCTTTATTTTGAAACCGAGTCTCACTAAGTTGCAGAGTGCCTCACTAGGTAGCTGAGGCTGGCTGCGAACCTGGATCCTCTGGTCTCAGCCTCCCGAATGCTGGGATTACAAGCGTGCGCCACCACGCCCGGCTAAAAGTCTTAAAACTTTTAAAGAACTATGTTCTTAATTTCTTTTACAGCCCAGTATCCTGAACTATAGGCTCTTTCTGCATTTATTAACAAGATTTGATGGGCCACAGAGCCATGATTTTCACATAAGGAAGATGGATTAGGAACATTTTACTCTTCTCTGAAAATGTGCTTATATTACCAGTAGGCATAGCAATCAGTGGTGAGAATGCTCAGGTTCTGGAGCTGCAAGAGCACATGCAAATCATCAAGATCAGTGTTCTCTACCTTAAGTCCTATCACGTGATGCCAGAGTTTGGATCATAAATGTCCCCAGAGGCCCATGTGCTGAAGTCTTAGTCCTGAGTGGGATGCTATTAGAAAGTGGTAGAACCTTTAAGAGGAGGGGCTTAGTGGGAGGTCTTCAGGTCATTCACACATGCCCTTGAAGGTGAGTGGGACCCCATCCCCTTCCACAGCCTCTTTCTCTTTCTTTGTTTCTTAGCCATAAGGTGAGTGGTTTTGTTCACCCATGTGCTTCCACCATGATGTTCTGCCTTTCCACAGACCCAAACATAGCCAACCAATCATGGACTGGAGACTCCAAAACTGTGAGCCCAAATAAACCTTTTCTATTTATAAGCTGACCACATCAGGTATTTTATTATAGTAGAAGGCTGACTAACACACACTTGATTATTCCAGCCATATCTACTTGCCTTTGTACAAACAATAATACTCATACTCACTAGACATACTTTTAAACTTAAATTCCATTTATTTTAAAATAAAATATTGTATTATTTGTATGAATGGACTAACAGGATCACTAGCCATAATTAGGAGGTGACCTTAAAAATCAAATACCATGAGAAATGGTAGGGGGTTAAATTTTATTAGATACTGTTACCTGCCAAAAATTCTTGAGTCTGAGGTTTGCTATATAAAAATGGAAAGTCAGTAAGGGCTTCGAGAGGTGTTAAAGAAATATTAGTACCAAACAGAGGCTTTCATAGGATATAACACACACAGAAAAGGTACTAAAAATTATTTGAAGAAAGAATTAATATTTGTTACATGATTCATTATTAACAAGCCTTTGCAAATTCCTAGATCAATAGTGTTGGGCTGCACATCTTGGAGGCTCTGACCTAGGCCAAATCTGTGGATGTCTCAGGTGAGGTCAAAGGATAAGGGAGAAATGCACTTCACAGTGTCCCTAGCTGGTCAACGATAGAGCTGGTACTCACTCCCAGGTCTTCAGATCTCGTGCTGTGTTATCAATGTAAGTAGCAATCTGTAGGCACAAAGGATGAAAATACTCAGGTTCCGAAGCCGCCAGTGCTCATGCCAACCATCCAGACCAGTCTGTTTCCTCTCCCCTCAGCCTCTAATTTCCTACAGAAGCACACACAGTAATGAGGCGGCACAGGAAGAACTGGCGACAAATGCTAAATCAGAGGACGTGGGGCTGTTCTCTTCCTCCTCTTTCTGTCAAACAAGCCGTAACACATAAGGATTGTTAAATTTGTAGGAATCTGTCATGGTAGCTCTCTTTCTTCCCCCTTCCTTTGGATCATTTTTCAGTTAAAGATTGTTTTCCTTTTGAAAATATGTTTTAGCCACTCTTTTACAACATTATCCACACTTTACTGAAAGGAAGCTTATTAAAAGTTAAAAAGAGCACAGAAAATAGCACCCATATTGCAGTCAAGCAAAAAAAAAAAATACATATGATGGAAAAACTGAGAATTCTGCCTTTATTAATTAAATGACAGTATAACAGATCCCGTTTTCATATACATTTTTACCACAAGGATTTAGAAATGGATATTGAGCAGTCATGGTCATGAAAATATAAATCATTTTTTGACTTGGAGTTTAAAGAAAAATAAAGGAAGACATATACCAGATCCAATTAATTCAGCCCACCAAATGTATCACAGAGATTTTTTAGAAAGAAATAAAACCAAGGAAACTAAGTAATTTCACCAAATTCCTGGGCTCTTTATTTTTCTCATCTTTATTTCTAGTTACATTTCAAAGGCTACTTTCATTCTCACAATTAAGCTAAATCTTACCAATTAAGATGCTCCAAAATAGAGAGAACTGGGGAGCCTAACCATTATTGAACCCTTGTGTAATGCAAGTAGGGTTTTTTGTGTGCTTGTTTCTTAATGAAATGAGATTCATCGTAATCTGTAATCCACTACATATCTTACCTCTCTTGTTTCGTTTGCTATTCACATCAGGCGCCAGACATGTTGGTCATGGTAATTAATGTCCCTCCAAGCCCCTTTTTATATCAACACATGGAGTTCCCTCTAGTCAAGAAAGCAGGGCTGCGCTGCTCTTTGCACAGAAGTAGTCTCTAAGTCAGCATGTAATTGACCTGAGATGGACCTCTCACTCATTGGTCAGCAACCAGTGTCCTTCTGGAAAAGGTTTGTTCAAACTGGGCTGATATCAAGAAGCTAATCCAGTCAGATAATCTTCTACAAATTTGCATTCGTAAAACAAAGCTGTAATAGACACTTAGAAGCAGAAATGCTATGCAGGGGAAAATTGTCTGGGCTAAGGAAAGGAGTGGAGAGATTGGTGGGCTTGATCTGAAACACCTTTCCATTTCCAGGCTTCTCTGCTTGTATTCTTATAATAATTCCCCTTTTCTCAGGTGGCCCAAGGGTGTTTTGTTGCCTAGCTAAAGGACATAGATATTGGTAGCCCCATTTCCTAGATGAGGATGCTAAGGGTCCCAGCCCAGTGCTCTATCCTCCCATGCTTCTTCCTAGATTTCTTGCCCTCTTATCTTAGTATTTCACACAAGTCCCCAAACATCCAGAATAAAGAAAAGGAGACCTCTTCAGTCCTGCCTACAAAATACATGCTCTATCCTTCTTCTTCTTTCTCTCTTTTCTACACCCTCAGTTCAGAACCAATTCCATTATCTTTTTTTGTTTTGTTTTTTATTATTGTTGTTGGTACTAGGGATTGAACTCAGGGGCACTTGCTACACCCTTAGCCCTCTTTTTTTTTTTTAATTTTAAAACAGGATCTCAGCCGGGCGTGGTGGCGCACGCCTGTAATCCCAGCATTCGGGAGGCTGAGACCAGAGGATCCGGGTTCACGGCCAACCTCAGCTACCTAGTGAGGCACTCCGCAACTTAGTGAGACTCGGTTTCAAAATAAAGAATAAAAAATAGGGCTGGGGGTGTAGCTCGGAGGTAGAATGCCCCTGAGTTCAATCCCCAGTACCGCAAAAAAAAAAA
Organism: Graphiurus murinus; assembly: GCA_004027655.1. NCBI lineage: Eukaryota > Metazoa > Chordata > Mammalia > Rodentia > Gliridae > Graphiurus > Graphiurus murinus. The sequence continues at coordinate 16,938 of PVLC010006352.1, read as the reverse complement.
AAAAAAAACAGGATCTCACTCAGCTGCTGAGGGTCTTGCTAAATTGCTAAGGCTGGCCTCAAACCTGAGATCCACCTGTCTCAGCCACCCAAGTACTGGTATTATAGGAATGCATCACTGCACCCAGCCATTGTCTTGCACTTAAACACATGTGTTTTGAGTGCAAGACAATGCTCTAACTCCTGGCCCCATTCAACCCCCTTTCCACACAGCAGCCTGAGTGGCTTCAAGATGATGAATTGAGTGCACTCCTTAAATGACCTGCCACTCCTTCTCTCCATGTCCTACCAGGCTGAAGAAGTATAGAATGACTTATTTTCAAGCTGAGAATGAGAAAGGGGGAGTTATATCCACAGCAGAGGTTTTGATAAACTTCTGGAGAACTGTAAGGTGGATGGAATTGTGTTAACTGATAAAATAGGGAAAAGGAGACTCAAGTCAGAAAGGCTGCAGGGAGGGCAGAGCCTTCTTTGCATGGAGCCCCTGAGTGGATCTGGCACAGGAGGGAGCAAGTCTATCCTCCTGCTGTGGAAGAAACCCAGAGGGGTAGCTGGTGTTCACAGTCTGTGTGGAGTGCTCTCTAGGGTCAGATGCTCAGCATGCCTCATTTATAAATACAGAAAGATGCCCAGGGACCAGCTGAGGCACTCCGGCAACAGGAAAGCTAGCATTCACAGCAAACCACCCAAGAGGTAAGAGGGAATCTGGGAAAGAGAAGCACACTTGTAAAGAAAAATATATATATATTAGTATCCTTAGGGAGAGTTAATATATTTCATGATAAAGCAAGAACAGGCCACTATGAAAAAGAACTAGTCGAAGAATAAAAAAGAATTAATGTAAAGAAAAATATGTATACTTGTAAATAATCTCATTTAAACTAGGACTAGAATATATCGAGGAGTTTCCCTAAACATGAAGCAAAATGAGATAAAAATGTGACAAAAAGAGAAAAGATAAAATAGAAGACAGAAAATTAATCAAGAAGGATCAATGTGATTTAGTGGTGAATGCCTATAATTCCAGTACTTGGGAGGCTGAGCCAGGAGTATTGCAGGTTCCAGGGCAGCCTTGGTAACTTTGCAGGACTCTCAGCAACCTAGCAAGACTCTGTTTCAAAACAAAATAAATAAATAAATAAAAAGGGTTGAGGGCACAGCTTGGAGGTAGAATGCCCCTTGGTTTAATCCCGCCCAGTAACACACACACACACACACACACACACACACACACACACACACGTGAATCAACATCCACCAAAAGAGAGAACAGAGAAATGAAGGGAAAATAATTAGAAAATAACATAAATAAAAGTTTTTCCCAGTACTAGAGAGATGCAAATCTTCATGATGAAAGACTTCACTGAACCTCAGTAAGAAATAATGAAAAAGACCCATGCTTAGATTTATCCTTGTGAAATTTCGAATATGAAGAATAAAAAGAGATCCCAGGAAAAGGGTAAATACTTCAAAATATAAACATAAACACATTGTACACAGGTAGGTAACTAAATAGAGAGAAATCCTAAATACTTTCAAATGAAAATATGAATATATACATGCATATATCTGTGTGTCTTTGTTACTCACAAGAGAACAGCAATCATATTAGCAACATTCAGTGCTAAACACAAAAGAAATATGCCTTCAAAATTGTGGCGTCAGTATTTTACATGTCTTTTCTCATCAGACCCTTGCAACAGTGCTGAGAAGTTGCTCAGGATATAAAAAGTCAACTCCCAGAACAAAGTTACCTGTGTATCTAATCCCAAGGACTATGTAAAATCACACTCAAGCCATCCTTTCTGTTCTAGGCACATATAAATAACAGAAACAATTGAAAAACCAATAAATTTACAAGTTGGAGCTGTGTTACAAAATTGGTTTAACATGTCAATAAACTAGAAACAGATCAATTCAAAGTGATAACCAGTGTGGGGTGGAAGCCAGGGCCTTTTGCAGATGGGTAACTAAGACTCAGATTGTTCTACGCAAAAAAAGGGTACCAAAACCAAGCTCCTTTCTTGATGCATGGGATTGCTGGAGGCCATCCTATGCATGAGAGGAACCTGCAAATAAAATGCTATTGGCCACCAGCTGGAGCTTTCTGTCTTTAGCAAGCTACAAGTGTTTCAAAGTACAATAGTGTAGATACCATTTGCAATGGAATCTGACCCAAGCCTCTCCCTAGCTCCATGACTGAATCTGTGGTGATCTCAATATCACATTGGTAAAAGATCCCTAAGATGCACAGTGAGATCTGAATCCAAACTGAGAAGCTAGAAATCTAAGAACAAGCTACTGACAAATGCTAGACAGGAAGGGGTGTACACAGAGGAAGAAAAAACATGATTCTTCATTCAAACTGAGACCTCCAAACCAACAAACAGCTGAGCCTTAAAAACTAACAAAGAAATCTAACAAAATCAATAGCCAACCATCAAAGTATGACATCATTCTGGATAAAATGAGTCATATAATCTGCCAAGACTTTAAAATAAGAATGTTTAGAATGCCCAAAGACAAAACAGAAATAAGAAAATATAAGATTGGATATATAAAAACATTAAAATGTAAAATGCTCTACATAAGTTTCAGATTAAACACAATTTAAGAAACAATTAGTAAAAGAGAAAAATGTAATGGTACAAAAATGATTAAAAAGATGCTCAACTTAACTAGTTATCAGGGATTTGCAAGTTAAAACAATGGGGTGGTATTTTACATTCATTCACTTGGAAAAAATTTTAAAGTCTTAAAATAAAATGTGAATAAGGATGTGAATATAAATGGGAAACCCCATATATTGCAGAAGAGTATAAATTGGTACCACCTCATTATTAAATATTTAGCAAAACCCACTAAACATGAAGATGCTTATACCTTACAGGCTAGCAATTACTCTGCTTAGTATCCCAGAAGGAATTTCACGCATGTATACAGGGGATATTTATAAGATTCATTACAAAATTGTTTGTGGTAAATAAAAGTTGAAAGCAACTTTAGTGCACATCAACATATGGGTTGGATTGATATATAGCTAGACTGTTGAATAATTAATATTACCTAAAAATGAACTATAATTATTCATATATCAATATAAATAAATCTCAAAAGTTTTATTAAAATGCAATATAATACTATTTATAAAATTTGGAAAAAATATGCAAACCAATTATATGTTTTTAAGATATGTATGTGTAGTAATACTCTAATCATATGTGCAATAATACTAAAAATAGTATAGAAGGGAGTGAAAACATCAAATTCAACATTGCAGTCAGCCCTAGGGAAGGAAGGGAAAAGATATATTTATAGTTTAAAAATGTAAGCCCCACGCTTGTAATCTCAGTACTTGGGAGGCTGAGACCAGAGGAATCAAGTTTTCGGCCAGCCTCAACTATTTAGTGAGACCCTCCGCAACTTAGTGAGACCCTGTTTCAAACTAAAGAATAAAATAGGGCTGGGGGTGTAGCTTGGGGGTAGAATGCCCATGAGTTCAATCCCCAGTACAGCAAAAAAAAAAAAAAAAAAACAGAAATGTATGATGGAACTGGGTGTGGTGGCACAGACCTGTAATCCAAGTACTTGGGAGGCTGAGACAGGAGGATCAAAGGTTCAAGGCCAGCCTCAACAACCTAGTGAGACTCTCTGTGACGCAGCAAGACCCTGTTTCAAAACAAACAAATTAAAAGAGCTAAAGGTATGGTTTGGTGATAGAATGCCTCTGTGTTCCATCTCCAGCAACACATACACACACACACACACAAATGATGGAAAATTTCAAACATATTTAAACATGAAAGAATAGCAAAATACATACCTAACACCCAATTTCAAATAACTGTCATTTTGCCAATCTTTTTTTATCCATTTTCTCTTCACCCACCCATTTATTTTTCTGGAATTTTTAAAGCAAATGTCATACATCATGCTATTTCACCATAAATTATTCAGTAAGTATCTGTAACAAGTGAGATCATTTAAAAAATAATAACTACCATATCATAGTTATCAAAATTACTAAGAGTTCCTGTGGAAAACTGAATAGTAGTTCCCCATGCATCCTACAGAGACCTCTTTGTATTAAACCCTGGGACCTGCGAATATGTTACCATGGTGCAAAGACTCTGTGGGATGATTAAGTTAAGGCTTTTTTTTTTTTTTTTTTTTGCGGTACGGGGGATGGAACCCAGGGGCATTCTACCTCTAAGCTCCACCTCCAGTCCTATTTTTATTCTTTATTTTGAAACAGAGTCTCACCAAGTTGAGGAGGGCTCACTAGCTGAGGCTAGCCCCAAACCTGCGATCCTCCTGTCTCAGCCTCCCAAGTACTGTGATTACAAGTGTGCACCACCACGCCCGACTTAAGTTAAGGCTCTTGAGGTGGGAGACTAGCCTCAACTATCCAGGTGGGTCCAGTGTAATCACAGGGGCATTCACAAGAGGGAGAGAGGTGAAGCCAAAACTCAGGTGACCTCTAGGAACTGGGGGAAAAAAGAAAAGATGACGACAAAAACAACAACTTCTCTCCTAGAGCCTCCAGAAGGAATTCAGTTCTGCTGACATTTAAGTTCAACCCATTTCAGAATTCTGACCTTCAATTCGTGCAGTTTCAAGACTTTCAAGACGCTGATCTTTTGATCATCCATCAGAGCAGAAATAGGAAATATTAAGTAATATAATTCCTTAATATTATGTAATATGTTTTCAATAATTTTCCCAGTTGTCCCAGAAATATCCTTTTATAATGTATATGCCTATCACATTGAAAGAAAAACTAAATTAAGTATGACAGACCAAGATTTCTTACTATGTGACTTTGAGAAATTCATTTACCCTAAATACTGTTTCTAGTTGTTTTTCTTTTTAATTTTTAATCTTTTTAATGGAGAGTTTTAAATCAATATCCCCATCACAAAGAATAAATTAGCAAATGTAAATATATTGTAAAAAGTACTAAAGTATCAAGTATAAAGTAACAGTCATATGATTTTAATTCAGTAAATAATACTTAGTAGCTATTATGGACAGGCTATCTCCAGACAGAAGTGGGCATCAATATGAAAGGGCTTGATTCTGGACCACGAGGCTCAGCATCTTGTTTTGAAAGCATGCTGAGGCCAGGGAGGCAGTATAAATAGTGGGTATAAATATAATAGCTTCAAGACCTAAGAGTCAAACAGGTTCAAACCAAGGCTGTCCGATTCCCAGGTTGGTCAATTACCAGCCAGGTGTTCTTGAGAAAGCTATTTAAGTTCCAAACATCTTGTGTCCATGACAGGTTGATAGATCATTGAAGGTGTTAAGGTCTATAAAGTGCGCAGCATGTAAATGGGCTCCAGGTGAACTGCTTTCCCTCCTGGGAGGTTCAGGGGCAAAATGAGCACTGCTCCGCTAGATTCATGACTCAGCAGGAGGACACGGCCCAAGGCTGAACAAGCTCCAGGTGCCGGCCATTAGAGAGTAAGACTACCGTCAGGGAGCGGAGTCCAAGAATGACAGCAGCTTGAAGGCAATAGGATTTGGTCCAGGGCTTGCCAAGTGCTATGTGGTTTGGGATAAATAAAGGAGGAAGCCCTTTCAGGCTGGGGAGAGCAGAGAGGGGAAGCAGGCAGAGGAGGAAGACCTGAATGGCCTAGGGCAAGGAATACAAAGAACCACCACCAAAGATGAGATGGAAGCTCATAGCCAGGTCAGGGGAAGTCTTTTATTACCATTCCTGCATTCTCAGATAAGTTTTAGCCCCTGCGATGAGCCATTAAGGATCCTTTCCTTTACTGCTGCTATCACTTCTACAGCAACCTTTGGGCCCTGGTTTGTCTAGTCTTTTGGAATTCTGTGATTAAAAAAAATAATAATAAATCTAGTACAAATAAAATTTACAAGTCCCAGACACAATGGCATCATGACAGAGAGCAGAAAATACTGAGGCTGCTGCCAGAAGCCACTTCACAATTCCTGCTCTGAACCTTCCATTAATCCCCACCGTTTCCATTTAATTTGGAGGCCTGCACACAGTGTCCCACATAGAATTGTTTGCTGTCTTATTCACCTTCATCTCTGAGTTTCTGCTTGTTCCTGATTGACCCTTACATCAGCATACATTACCCAGTCTCATACCCTTCATGGTTTTCCATGTGAGAAAACCAGATTTTGGTGAAGATGTTCCTAGGTCGTGTGCCCAAAAAGAGTTGAGTGGGCAGATAAAGGAAAGGAGATTGCTTCATCATGTTAAATGCTTCTTTTCTTCCTCCTTGCTGCCTAAAGTTTAGGAGGCTGGATAGGGAGCAGTGTTATCAGTTAGGGTTAAACACAGGAAACAGAAATCCCTTGAGTATTTCAAAAAGAATGACATTTACTACAGGGAACTGGCTTTTTGATCATCAAGAGGTCTGGAGGAATGAGCTCTTGGCTGTATCCCTCCAAAAGACCCCAAAATAGTGCAGAAATAACATACCCACTTGGGGAGCCACCTTTTCTGCCCATCTCAGGAGGTGGCCCCTGGAGCTAAGTCACTAAGATCCAGCAACAGAAAGTCATTGCCCCACTCCTGCAATCTGAATTCCCCCACTCTGCAGATACACATTGGCATGAAGCTGTGGAAGAATGGCATATCCCTGACTTTGTTGCATATCCCCAACTTTGTTTGCCAGTAGAAAGTGACCAATCTGCCTCCCTTCTGCCTTCCAAATCTCTTACAGGTGCCAACAATTGGTAGACCCAATTCTCAGCCAGAACCCTCCTCTCTGCAAAGAAGAAGAGCTGCTCCAGTGGAGGAGTTATTGGCCACCTGCAATATCTGCATGTTTGTTACAGTGGTGCCTGCCTGCTCACTTTCAGTCCATCAAGGTATAGCCCCTCCAACCTTCAGGGGCTTCTCTTCCAATTCTCCATACCATCTCCTCACTCATGCCCATGATGGATCTTTTTAACTCTCTTAACTTGGACTGGGAACATAGACATGGTCAGACACTGGACTGCCTCTGCAGGAAATGAAGGGATGAACTGGGATCACTCCCATACTGGACAGGGAGGCAGATATATTAGCTGTCATTCAATGTGATGAGTGCATCAGGAGGAACCCAGGGCTGGGAGACAGTGGGGCGAATGGAGGAGAGGTGCCCTGTCTGCCAAGGGAAGTGGCTAGTGTTTCCCAGGATGATCTCACCTTGGACACCCTCACAGTAGCATCCTGAGGTGCACTCGCTCCTTCCTGAACCCTCATTCCTCTTGGCTTGCAGCACATTGCTCTCCAGGGACCCTCGCTCACTGCCAGTTTCTCCTCTGCTGAAGCTCTTACAACGAGATCTTCTTCCTTTTCCCCTAGAGCTGTCATAGCCTTCATTCCCATGGGCTTAAGTGTCTGCTATGTGCTGATGAGGCCCACACCTACATATCCGACATCATGCTTAGTGTCTCCCCATGGAGACCTCAAGAACCTCTGAAATGTAACATGTATAAAACAGAACTCCTGATCCAAGTCCGGCCCAAAACTTGTCCCAGGATCCTCCATCTCAGTGTCTGTACAACCATCACTCTGCCCTGTGCCCTCTCACATCCAGCCTGTTAGTAGATCCTATAAGTTCAAACTCTGAAATTGACCTCTCCTCCCTAGGACTACCATCTGAGTTTAGGCCACCCTCATTAAAGGCCTGGACGATGCAACAGCTTCCTGTCTAGTTACCTTGTGTCTGCTCCTATCCCTCCCAGTCCCTTGACACAGAGCAATAAATGTGATCTTTTAAATATGAGAACTGAGCCAGGCATGGTGATGCACGCCTGTAGTTTCAGTAGTTGGGAGGCTGAGAAATGAGAATTGCAGGTTTGAGGCCAGCCTCAGAAACTTCATGAGGCCATCAGCAGCTTAGCAAGACCCTTCTTCAAAATAAAGAAAATAAAATAGGGCTGTGGGTAGAAAGTCCCTGGGTTCAATCTCCAGTTCAATAAACAAACAAACAAACTGTTTCCCATTGCATGTAGAGGGAAATCCAAATTCTTCCCCTTTCATGGAAGGCCTGTATGACCTAGCATATGTTCATCTCCCAAAATTCATCTGTAGCCACAAAACTAGGCAGTGAGAGAAAATTTGATTGGGGAACAGACAGGCCTGATAGAATGGCCACCAGAGCAGTGGCAAGATTGACACTTGTCAGCAGGGATATGATCAGCCCACCAGACCAACCAGATCCAGACCCAGCTCAGTGGACCCCAGTGCAGGATCCTCAGTGACCCAGTAGCTCAGGTTACTTCACCAAGGGAGGCCAGGGCAGACCTAGCTCCTCAGAGGACACACACTCTGATTCTTGCACCCTGGCACCAGGGAGGGTACAGGGAGGGAAATATAAGGAGAGAAAAATACCAATGGAGAGTTTGGACTTTGAATTGATTGAATTTTTAGTATAAAGGGGAACTATTTTAAGTCATATTACTTTAATGGAAATGCTATTTCTCTCTCTCTCTCTCTCTCTCTCTCTCTCTCTCTCTCTCTCTTTCTCTTTAACTCTGTCGTCTGGAATAGAGGCTCAGAGCAAAGGGAAGACAATTATGGGAATTTTTAACAGTTGTATGTTTTGAATACATCTTATTTGTGAGCATACACTTATACCCATTACACATATAGGATGTGGATATAAATTGAAGAGAGCTAACCTAAGTGTTAACAACAGTCATACACCAGGCATGTGAGAGTAAATCTTTTTTTCTTCATATCTTCTCTTTTCTGATTTTCTACAATGAACACATATGAAGTAGAATCAGAATAAAATGGTTAGCTTTTTTTGAGAGCTCAAGCATCACTTCATCTGAAAAGACTTCCCTGATTCCAAAGGAAAGACCCAAGAGCTCTTTCCTGTCCCCCATCACCACCGCCGTCTTGGAGCACTCTTTTCACTGTATTATAATTATCTAGCTTCCTCACCAAGCTGCGAGCTCTTCAGACCAAGGACAGTGTCATCTCATCAATGTGTCCTCGGCACTAGCTCCAGACACACAACTGGGCATTTAACACGTATTTATTGAATGAAAAATTAACATTTCACCATGAGAGAGTCATTCTTTTGGCTTCAGGCTTTTTTTTTTCTCTTGATTTTTTTTCTTTTGCTTTATTGCCAATTTCTGAGAGAAGAACAATAATTAATATTCAATATGGATTAACAGAACAGGGCCCAGAAAAATGAGGCAGTAGACAGTAAATTTCAATTGTATATGAGGATGCAGACACAGGGCCATGGGCTGGTAGGCCCCATGAAATGAAGTATCATGGGTGACCCCAGGGCTAGGACTGGGGTTAGACAAGTGAGGCACTTGTTTGAGGAAGAAATTCAGTGATCAAGATAATTCAAATTTAACACAGAATTTTAAAATAAAAATAATGCAAAAGTCCATGATAAAATATTTTTTACATACCAATAGGATCACTAGTACTAATTGTTTTCTTTTGTCTCAGGCCCCAGTGTGGCTTGGCACAGCTCTGTGACTTATTTGTCTTTACAATTTTGGTATTTTAGTCATCCTAGATTTTTATTGTCATTAAATTGTTGTTTTTAACACAGCATTAAAATAAATTTTGCATGAAGGCAAAGGCCTCACCTGCCTGGCCCTGGTCTTCGCTGTTGGTGACTACCAGCCATGGGGAATCTGTGATCAAGCCCATACTCTAGGGCAGGAAAAGAAATCTTCCCTGGGCCAAACACCAAGTTTCGTCATCAGCTCAGGCTCAAAATACTATAGAATGAGTGGCTTAAACAATAGAAATTTACTTCCTCCTGGCTCTGGAGGCCGGAAGTCCAAGAGTAGGAGCATCACGGTCAGGTTCTGGTGAGGGCCCTTTTCCTGACTTGTAGATGGCCACCTTCTCAGAACATCCTTACAATGGAAATAACTCCATCTTGAGAATCCTACCTCATGATCTCATCCTGCCCTTAAAAACTCTCCAAGGTCCCACCTCCCAGGACTATCACATTTGGGGTATGAATTTGGAAGGGTCACAAATATCTAATCACCATTGACAGATTCTGAGCATAGCTGAGCATAGCTTTCTATGCGCAGCTTCTGACAATGGTGCCCCTAATGGGGACACTCATGGTATCATAATGTCTCACTTAAAGCAATTCCAGATTTTACTCATTACACTTTCACAAAAGTCTGTGTGAATTGGCAAGTGGGCTTTGTTAACTTTGTATATAGAATGGGGAAACTGAGGGAATGTACGTGGTCAGCAGCAGAGGAGTTGTTTGAACTTAGGTCTCCTGAATCAAAACCATGTTCTTCCCACCACCACAGCAGAGCACCTAAATGGGAGAGGTTCTCTGACCCGCTTCCTTTCTAGCAAAGAAGCCACTGTGTCCCCACCCTGCCCCAGGTTCCAGGTGAGAGAGAGACAGTCCTGTCTGCTTGCTGGGCCTGGCCCTTGTTTGAAGAGGGCTTTGTAAACCCACTGATGGGCAGAGTCTTCCTGCCAAGGCCCTGTGGTACAACTTTATACTTCCTGGGGTAGTGCAATGAGTAAGCATGCAGGCAAGCTGATTGTATCCCACTCCGCCTTTGCTGGAGTCCCTGCCAGTGCCTCTGATGTTCACAGTCATCCTGTGGGCAATGGCAGGTCCCAGGCTCACAAAATGCAGATGGTCCCCAGGGCAGATGGGTAAGAGCCAGGCTCAGGTCCCTACTTACTTTCAGCAGCACTGATCAATTGGCAGCAGGATAAGAGGCTTTCTGAGTCTTCCAGAAACCATATTTCCCTCAAATAAGAGGAAACACATGGGCCCAGAACCCCATCAGGGGTATAAAAATGCCAGTGTGTGGCTAATGGATCACAAGTCTCAAAATTAGATTATGGTGACAGGAACAAAATAACAGAAAGAGAATGTTGATCCCAGCCAAGAACACTGAACCACAGAGATATATAGCTAAATCCCTGGAGGAAGAATTCAAGGAGTGTCTTGTACCTTTAAAACCCAAGGAATCAGAGACTTTCATCTGTTTAGTTAAATAATGATGAATCTTTAGAAAGAAGGATATCAGGTAAATGTGTTTGTGAATCAAAATAAAGAATAAGTGTCCCAGTGTCCAATGGCCATAACATTAAATATGAATGATAGAGAACAAAGACATCAGAGGCTGGTGATGTGTTGAAACCCAAGGGATTGTCGTCTTTGTAGAAAGCATCTACCATGTGGCAATCGAAATGGGCCATGTTTTATCTAAAGATTCAAGATACTTGCCTCTTCATCCTCCAAACTTTTCCCCTTCCTCTTCTTCACTCTCATTCTTTTCTTCTCTTCCTCTTGTCTTCTTCTTTCCTTTTCTTTCTATTTTATCTTCTTTTCCCTTTTCTTTCTCCTTTTCCTTTTAAGTTCCTTTATCTTTCTTTCTCTTTCCCTCCCTCCTCTCTCAGCCTTTCTCTTTTCTTTTTCATTCTTTTCTCCACTTTCCTCTTTTTTCACTCTTTCCAGGAAGATTTTTATGCTCCAAATGCCTTTTGCTGTGTAACCAGGGGCTACTTGGAAAACTCAGACATCTTCCTAGGAATGAGAAGCTTGTTCAAGAGTCTTACTGGCATGAGAAAGGAGATATGCCTGTCTGCATGCCACCTGTACCATTTCCAAACAAAAATGTTATGTGGCCACTAAAAATGATGTTCCTGAAAACCATGAAGTGGCACAAAAACAGCTTATCTGCGACATTTAAATGAAAATTCAGAATGCAAAATTTTATGTGCAGCATAATTACAATTGTGTATAAAATCCTGCCAAAACCTACGCATGAGGAAAGCCTGGAAGGAAATATGCCGATGCGTTAACATCCATTTCTTCAAGTGGGGAGACTTTAGGGGATTGTTTTCCATTTTTCACTCCTTTCCAAGTTTTATTTAGTAAGAACATACTGCCTGTGTTATAATAAAATAAGCAATCAACTGGTCTTATTAGAATCTTGCTATTAGGGGCCAGCCCATCCTGCCACCTGAGGCTTCTCTACAGTGGGCTGTACATGGTACCAGCTAGAAAGAGTCAGATATGGACAGAACGTCATGCAATCTTTCCACACTTGGCTTTTCAACCTTGAGACAGGACACTTGTACTTATTGGGTCCCCCTGCAAAGGAGTAGGCATGTTATTAGAGTATTTGCATATTATGTCATTTTGTGACTACGAGGAGGTCACTATCAGCATCCTCATTCTATGAGGATAGAGGAGGAGGAGACCAAGACTCAGAAATAGTGAGTGGTTTATTCAGCATCATCCAGAAAGTCAGTCAGAATAAGGTTTAACTCAGTTGGATTTGAATTATCCATTGCTCCATGTGATGTTCAGAGAGTTCAAGGTTTTGAAAGCACCAGATAAGGATGAAAGTTGCATAAACTTGTGAAAAATGATAGAAACCACTGAAGTTCAGGCTGGAAAAGGAACTTCCTCGGTCTAGTGAGTTCATCCCCTTAACTATTGAATGAAACAGGTTAGCACTACTGGTTTTTGAGGATATCTTTCCCTTGACATCTTAGATCAAATGTTTCCTTATATAACCAAACTATTATTATCAAGGATCCTAGGAGTCCCACCTTCAGTGTACATTGCCATATTCTACAAAAAGTAGGCATTTTAAAAGATTTTTTAAGACTGTGTGTCACTATTTTACCTAATGTTAAAACAATTTTACAATATTTCAAGAAGGAAAATAAGAATATAATCTAATCACCCAATCACATCCCTATTCATGTTTCTCATTGTTTTCTACAACTTTTTATACATATGTGTTTTTACATAGTTGCAATCATACTTTCATAGAATTTTTGTCTGCTTTGTTCCTAACATTGCTAGTATTCTTTTCTGTTTTCTACACTTTGTATTTATCATTTTTAGTAAGTAACTAATGTTCATGAAATGAATATGCCACAGTTAGAATAATTCCCATATCACTTGGCATTTAGATTTTTTATCATTATAAATAATAGTGCTATAAATATACTTTACATATCAATTATTTTTTCCATATGAATCATTACCTTAGGATAAATTCCCAAGAGTCAGATTACTGGTACAAAATATATGAAAATAGTGATGACTCTAAATGTGTGCTGCTAAATTATAATCCAAAAGGATAGACCAGTGTATAGTACCTGGACCTTAGTAGATGCTTAATAAATGTTTAATGAATACATGAATAAATGCCACTAGCAACATATGTAAATCTTCTTTGAATATATAAACTGTCTAAGAAAAAGAGGTGGCTTCACTTTATTAAATGCAAGTGTTCTGGCCACATTGACTGAAAGCAAGAATTCTGAGAATCAAATATTTGTTTCCCATTTATTTTAGTTTTATTAACTACAGAGTTCTCTGAAGGAAACATTCTCCAAGAGAACAACTTGGAGACATTGCCAGGGAATGGGTCAGAATGAGCACATCATGGTGACCGTAGGGAGTTTGGGTCTGGATTGGAAGCACCTGGGACTCCCATAACTTTTCAACTCTTCCATATCCCCATTTTCTCCCAGGACTATGGGTAGTCCCTTATTCTCAGTATCTTTTAGTTTAAACTTTTGGTTCCTCTAGGTCTTCTCTTCTGATTCTGATTTAAACTAACCACAAACAACCCAAATGATATCAACTGAAATGAAGAAATGCACAAGTCAAAAGTCAGAATCTAAGTCTTCAAACCAATGTCTAAATTTGGGGACGATAAGAGTGAGTCTGAAACAAACATATTCCAACTCCAGAGAGGAATAGAAAGCCAACAGGAACACAGAGTAATCACTAACAATGGCACAATCCCCCTAAAAATAGCAGAAACCACCAGTGCTAGATATTTGATGGAAGTTAGGGGGGGAAACTATAAATAGAAGCTTTCAGGAATAGCAAATGACAACTCTGATCTTGTCAATGTAAAAACAGATGCCATACAGGCCTTTGCATCAGTGTAAACAATTAGTTGTAGGAGCTCACGCACACCCCACCAAAACCCAATATCCTGACACCAACATTTTATAAGATGCAAAGGAGAATGAGAGAACCAATCAAAAGAATAAGAAGCTTTAGAGCAAGTGGGCAAAAGAAAACCAAGACCAGTGGGGCCAACAATGAAGAATGTAGAAAAGGAATTAAGGTGAGAGGAGAGGTAAGTGTTCAGTGTTTATGCCAAGAGTGTTTCTCAACAGCACTCCTCACAGATAGACTGCAGAAAATGAACTTTCAGAATTGAAACTGAAAGGACAGAGAGCTCTTCTAAGTGATCAGATGCAAAAATAAGAATTATGTCACACTTTGCCCATCCAAAGTTGGCCCAGAGCAGGGGCCTTTGGAGGAACATCCACCCAGAGCTGCTAAGAGATGTAAACCTCGTTCAAGGGCAACTTCTTGCCAAGACTGTTATTCTCCTTGGAAGCACAAGGAGAATGTTCCAAGATCCTCCCAGAGGACATGAAATAGCTTGTCAACAAAGTCCCATAGACATGGAGATCACTTTAGAAAGTAATGAAGATTTAGAGCTCAGTAAAGGGAAATAAAAAATTGTTTTCTTGAGGTTATCTGCTAATAGTTGTCATTTTACGGAAATCTGCTTTCTGAGTTTATAGCTCTGGTTAACACCCACTGAAGTGCTGACCTTTCTTTTTCAATTAATCTTATAAGGTCAAAGAATTTGACTTTCTAAGATAAATTTATTGAAATGATGAATTTATTCTCATGACTTTAGAAACAGTGCTTAATGCAATGCTTTGCACATTTTATGTACTCTAGAAGTGTTGGTAATATTCAGAAGGCCTTGGTCACTGGGCCTGTCATCCTAGTCCTTATGAGGCTGAAATAGGAGGATTGCAGGTTTGAAGCCAGCCTCAACAATTTAGTAAGACTCTCAGAAACTTAGTGAGACCCTGTTTCAAAATTAAAAAAAAAAAATAGATTGAGGTAAAAACACTCCTGGGTTCAATCCCCAAAAACACAAGAAAAAAACCAGGAAGGTCTCGATTGAAACTGGGGAAATTTTGTTTCCAAAGGGGCTTTTTGAGCCTGGATTTTTAAAAATTAATATTTATTTTATCAGAGTAATGCATTCCCATAGTTTAAAGTCAACTAGTTCTTAAAGGCTCATAACTATTCCTAAGTAATTCCCTGCCCCAGGGCTCTATACTCTTTCCAGTCTCCCTCTTGAGGCAATAATTTTGTTCTGTTAGTGTTTTCTTCTGGCATTTAAGTACACACATTTCTAAATAACATGCATATATTGCTCTCCTTGGACTAATGAATTTTAAGTATTATCTTATGTCTTTCTATTATGACAGATGAGGTTTTAGGTCTTTTCTACTTCCCTATCTGGCCCTCTCATATTCAGGTAAGTCAATATTCAGTTATTACCATATATCCTTATGCAAATATTTCCAACCACTAAGTACTGTTTTTGCTTTCTTCCTTGTCTTTTGTCTTTTGAGAAGTGGATTTCCTTTTTTTTTCCTGTCATTACTAGCCTGCATATATCAGTAATTTTTCCCATGAAAGCTTTTCAGCACAATTTTCCATACAGTTAACCATGTCAAGAAACTTTTTTTCTTGGGGATATTCATCTTGAACATCTCCATCTTCCCCCTCCCTCAGACCAGTGCTGTCCAGAACAATCCCATGCCAAGGATTCCCATTGGTTTTCTCATGGGCTGGATTCTTGGGCCCTCGAGTTTTTATGTGATGCTATTTAGAAATTATCTCACTCATATAGTAAATCTAAAGAAATTGCCTTCACAGAGTAGGAAGTATAATAGTGGTTACCAGTTGTCAGGGTGGGGTGGGAGGGAGGAAAAGGAAGCTGAAGAAAAGATTGTCAATGGGTATAAATTACAGTTAGATAGGAGAAAAAAGTTCTGGTGTTCTATTGTATGGTAAGATGACTATAGTGGTCAACAGTGTTGTATTGAATATTTCAAAATAGCTAGAAGAGGACTTCCTTGCTGGAACTCCTCGTGGCTGCGCTGCTGCTGTCGCGCTGTGACCGCGGGTGCGGGGAGGCCCCGGGGAGGACGCCGAGCCGCGGGAGCCGGAGCCCAGAAAGTATTCATTTTTCCTCCAAAGAGACAGAAATGTGTGTGCAGTAGTTGTTTCCAAAAAGAAAGTGTGGGGACTTCCGGGAAGATGGCGACGGAGTGAGACATGTCTCAAGAGCCGCTGTGAGCTCGATTCAAATCAGTCGTGGATCCAGTTTTTTGAAAGAAGAAAAAAAGCAACAGAAAGGTGAAAAACGCTGCGAAAACTGGAATACAGCTGAGCAGAACCCGGAAGGCCGACCAGGGAGAGCAAAGAAGCCCGTCTCCGCGGCCCCGGCGCCACGCCGCCAGGCATAAGCCGCCACTGAGCCGGCCCCCGGCGTGGAGTCTACTAAGAAAGAAATATACAACAACCCTCTGCACCCCACCGGCCAGAGCTGGAGTGAGCGACTCCTGAACTCCTCATCCTAGCCAGGCGGCATTTCGAGGCACCTTCCACAGAGACCGGAACGCGTGGTACGACCAGCTTAAGCCCGCGCAGGCCCATCCCAGCTCACCTCTCCTCACGGAGCCGGAGCCGGAGCAGAGAGAACTGCACCCCAGGGCTTGGGTCAGGACTGCCGCAGGAACAGCTTCTCGACGGAAGGGGGGAGAAGCAAATCGGCCCAAGGGTGAGTGGGGAAACGGGCAGCTGGCTGGAGTCTGAGGAGCAGACCAGGGAGAACCGGGGAGTCAGCACGTGCGCAGCAGTAGCAGCCGCCATCTTGTCGGCCGCCCACAGCAGCAGAAATCTGCCCAAAAGACCTGCAGAGGCCAAACCAGGTCTGTTCTTACAAACTTGCAGGGATTTTTATCTTGCTACTTGCTGACGTTGCTTGTTTTCTGGGTTTTTTTGCTTTGTTTTGTTCTGTTTTTACTCTGTTTTCACTTTGCATTGCTACAATTTATGTATGTTTGTTCGGAGGATTGGTA
>PVLC010006351.1:0-69960 GCA_004027655.1 Graphiurus murinus | reverse complement strand
TGTAGGCCTTTTAAGCTGCGCCAAGCCGCAAGGTGTCTCATACAGCTCTCACCTGGCCTGGCCACACCTCCTGCGTACTGGTGCATGCGCTCTGATATGGCACAGCCCTAAGATGATATTCACCTGCAGCTGCTTCTGGTACTCTGCCAGGCGCCATCTAGAGGCGAGGTCCAGCTGGCCAGTCTGGGCCCCCGACAGTTTCTGACCTCAGGTTTAGTTCAAGGCTCTTAACTCATTTATTTTTTCCCAGTCACATCTCTTTCTCTCTTTTATGCATAAATCTAGAAAAGTCTCCTATCAACATATGCATCCTCTTCACTACGGGTATTTGTGGTTATATAAAAAAACACACGTCAAAACTTTAAGATTATTTTCAAGTTTTATTTTTGTTTCTTGTTTATATTTGCTTTATATTTTTCCTAAATTAAGTTGACTGTTTTCTCATGAAACTCTTTGAATCATTACTTTAAAATTTAGTGGAAAGTCGGGCATGGTTGTGCATGCTTGTAATACCAATACTCGGGAAGCTGAGACAGGAAGATCGCAGGTTCAGAGCCAGCCTTGGCAATGTAGTAAGACTCTCAGAAACTTAATGAGATGCTGTTTTCAAATCAAATATAAAATAAGTCTGGGGATGTAGGCCATAGACCATGAGGTAGAAGGCTCCTGGGTTCCATACCCCAGTAACTACCCAAAAATGTGGAGGGAAATAAAAAAAAGAGTTGTGTGCATATATGTGTATCCCATTGAACCTCACTACAATGTATGATTGCAATGCACTAATAAAATAATTGAAAAATAAATAAAATATCTCCATTACATGTACTATCCCTTGAACTGTCACTTTATGCCAAATGATGTTGTCTTGCAGAGGGTTCCTATGTAGAACATTTGTGAAAACAAAATCCTATGAAATGGCACTCAGTGATCATATATGGGCATCAGAGGTTGAAAAGTCAGACAAATGTCATTTATTCTGTTTTCAGATCTTCTGGCATTTAAAATTTAAATTGCTTTATTTTCTGGTCCCAGGAGATCTGTGAAACTTCATTTGAATGTAGTAGTGTTAAAATCATTAAATCTGTCAAGAATTCAAATTCCTTGCAATTCATTATTAAGTTTTACTTGTCATTTAAAAAAATACTGAAGATTTCCCCAAATGAGGGTGGAAATATTAAAAAAATTCCTAGCTTTAATATTTTTAATCTTAGATTAATGAGTGCCAATCAATATTCTTGTTAGATCATCCATCTCCATGAAATGTATCAAGAAATAAAAATGATCTGCTACATTGTGTGATTAGGCTTGTAAATATTTGCATCTGATTAAGAGTTTGCTTTTTGTGCTCTTTGAGAAGAGGACTGAGAAGATATTTGCTATTAGACAACTTTCTAGCAGCAATGGAAAAACCATAGCTAAAAAAAGAAATTTAATAATTTCTATAATAATATTTCATTATTCTCAAATTTTCTGTAATTTAAATCTAAATTATTAAATTCAAATTTCTGGTTTTTTATTTATAGATCTCACTTCTGTCTTCCATTGCCTCCTTCTCCTATTCTCCATCATACTTTTATTTCTGCTTATACAAAAATAGACAAACTCAGCCGGGCATGGTGGCGCACGCTTGTAATCCCAGCATTTGGGAGGCTGAGACCGGAGGATCCGGGTTCGCGGCCAGCCTCAGCTACCTAGTGAGGCCCTTCGCAACTTCATGAGACTCGGTTTCAAAATAAAGAATAAAAAATAGGGCTGGGGGTATAGTTCAGAGGTAGAATGCACCTGAGTTCAATCCCCAGTACCGCAAAAAAAAAAAAAAAAAATAGACAAACTCTTATCTCTGGCTATATTAAATTTTTTTCTTAGGTCTTGTTGTCTATCTAGTTGTATTGTTCAAAATGATCAATATTATAATTCAAAGCAATTGACCACATAACTTAGAGGAAAGAAGATTTATTTGCTCACAGTTATTTGGAAATTCCAGGCTCAGTCCATGTGAAGCCTGTGTTTGTGTATCTCTCAGCATGGCAGCAGGAAACAGAGGGAGAGAGTAAAGCTCTGCTCTCACATCACAGAGGCTAAAAGAAGACAGAGCAGCCAAGCAAGAGGATTCAAAGACACAAGCACACCCCTAAGGTCACACGCCCGGGGACCTTCTCTAGTCACACTCCCATGGCCTAAGTTACCTTCCACATAAATCCATTACAAATTACCAATGGACTTATCTATGGAAGACATTGCAATCCTCATGACTTAATTATATCAATGCTGAGTTGTTCAGGAGACATTCTATATCTGACCATACTACTACCTAAAAAAATTTTTTGTTTTTGGTTTTGTTTTTAATCATAACATTATAGTATTGTTTCTGACCTCAGGTTTAGTTCAAGGCTCTTAACTCATTTATTTTATCCCAGTCACATCTCTTTCTCTCCTCAGTAATGCTGACCTAAGTTTACTTTGGAATTCTGGTTCTGGATCAGATGATACCTAAACTTTGGCAGATCAGAGGTCACTGACCTCTTTGTCACTATTCACCTAAGAGCTGCAAGACACAATAGCATTTGTAAACTCCTATAGCAACTTGGCAGATTAATTTTGTGAAAGTAAATTCAAAAGTATTTTGAAATTAGATGGTTTGCTTTTGTGTATGCAATTTTTATTTAATTTTTGTAATATTTATTTTTGTTGCAGTTTGTATAAGAATCATATATACCACAGTAACTACTTTTTTTAAAAAATTAAAAAATAGTCCTTCACCACAAGTAGTTTGGAAATAGTTCTAGTTCATCTTTGTCTCACTGACTCTCAAATAAAGTCATTATATTTCCATTACATGTATTGCACCTTGAGCTGTCATTGTGACAGATGATGCCTTGTTTAGTTTTTACCACAGAATAAAGTAGAGGTCTGAATGTCAAAATTACAATGAAGTAGATCCGTAAGTTAGATTGGATTGTACATTTTCCTAGGCTAGAGAGCCTTGAGCCAAATTTGTAAATAAAGCTGCTGGTCTTGCCATTCTGATTTGTGAACAGACTCGTTCTAATACTATATCCTAGGGCCAGAGAAAAAGAAGCTGAAGAGAATTGAGGTTGAGAAAGACCACATTTGCTCGTAATACATAAGGTTGGAGTTGGGTCAGGTTACCATCCCAGATCTTCTTGCATTAATGCTGTAATTCTAAGTTTGTTGTTATATGTAGCAGGACAGAAGGGTATCTTAAATCTCTAAAATACTAGGCAACCAATCTGTGATAATTAATAGCATTCCCATCTACCTTGTAGCTAACCTTCATTTCTCCTTCCCATTCTTAACCACAAATAGGGTTTCTGGTCCAATCTATTCTATAAATATTTATTTGCCTTATCTCTCTTTTCTTTCAGCTTCTGCCCAGCTCATCATTTCTCAGACCATTGTCATATGCTCAACTCATCATATTATTTTCACCTTGTGCACTTTCTGGTTCAAAACATCATAATGCAAATGTTACCACCTGAGATTCTCTAGCATTATGGCTTATTAAAATCACTGATTTCTGCTTGTTAAAAGACCACAAAAGATGATTGCATCAAAGATCGTAAAAGTCAGAACAAGTTACTAGCACACTTTTAGAAGTTTTTAAATGGGGTTTAGTGTCAATGTAGTATCGAGACTTATACTATAATACTATGACATCAGTGACAGCTTAAATCTAATACTAAATGATAGGTTGAACAGTACCAAATGCTTCATGAACCTTTATTTTGAATTGCTGAGGAAAGCAGAACTCAGTGACAGTTCAGCTCTATAATTATCCTTGGAAAGTAATTTGACTATAGAAAGAGGTTCAATCTCTTGCTCTCTTTTTCTCTAATTTAAAATTATTTAAATGATATTCAAGGAGGTCCTAAGATCATTTATTGCAGAGTAGATTTGTAAGATCCTATATATTTAATGACTCTTATTAATATATTACTCCAACTTAATTTAAATTACCACCTACAGTATATCCACACAATAAAATCTATAAAGTCCTTCTGAAAAAAAGACAATTTTTTTTTGTTCTACTAACCTATAATCACCAAGAAGCAAAGAATAGAATAACAACTTGGGGGAGTGGTGAAGTGAGTTGGAGGATTAAGTTTCTCCTGTAATCATTGCCCCATAGAAACATTGATTTGAGCTGTTCACAGAAAAATAGCTTTACAAGTGTTAAGGAAAACGATACTATAGTATCTGGATATAGCACAATAAGAAGAAAATATGCACTTACTGGAGTAGAAAGGACAGTTTTACATTACCTATATCACCTCTTCAATAGCCCCAGGTAGCACAAAACAGAGAAAAATTGCTTGAGAGAAAAGAATAAAATTATAGCATCGCTTTGTCTTGGTACCACCAAACACCAGGGCTACCAGAATAAAATACAACACAGTCAGGTCTCCATGGCTCCAGAATCCAGTTGAATATGTATGGTCTGAGCATCTGGACCCACTCTGGTACAAGGTGGGACCATGGAGTTCCAGGCTTCAGGCTTGCGTGTTGAAATTAAGCACCAGCCTGCCCCACTGTTAGGCCAATGCTAGCAAGCCTAGATTCTGGAAGCTTTTATCTGGTAGCTTTCAGAAAACCCTAACATCAGGCACACTGCAGCTCTGTATCAGATGCAGTGCCTCCAGACTTCTTCATGCTCCAGTGCGGTACCCAGAGCAACAGCTCCAGGTATGCAGACCACACCAACTCACCTGCCCAGAATCTCTGACTATTGTAAAACTTTCTCAAAGAAAGGCAGTCTATGAAGACTGGAATGAATACCTCTTTCTTCATATTTGCAGATATCAACAGATGACAAGAATCAAGAACAATCATGGAAATAGGACATCACCAGTGGTATCAAATAAACTACCAGTAGTCCATTAAGGATATTAAATAGGAACTGCCTGATGCAAAATTTAAAATAATTGTTTTAAGGAAATTGAATGCACTTCAAGAAATTTCTGATAAATAACTCAACAAAATGACGGGGAAAAAGGACCAGAATGAAAAATTTGAAATATTGGGAAATAATAATGATGATAATAGACCCAGAAATCCTGGAGCTGAAAAATTATAATGGACATAAAAGAAAAATGCATAGAGACAAAAGCAGAAGTGATGAAGCAGAAGAGAGAATTTGTAAACTAAAGTACAGTTTACTTGAGAGAGACAGTTAAGAGAAGCAAAAAGAAAAAAAAGTACAAATAAAAAGAAATTAAGAAAACATGTAATGTCTGGACAGCATTAAAAGAAAAATTTTAGAAACATAGATGTTCAAGAAGAGAAAAAGAAGGGGGAGTATTATTTAAAAGTCTAGTAGCCAGCTTAGATACCACTCTTTGGTCTATTCAAATTATTAATCCATCAAATGGATTAATCCACTGATGCTATTATAGTCCTCGTGATCCAGTCATTTCTTAAAATCCCCACCACTGGACACTACTGCAGTGCCTAACACATGAATTTTTAGGGGATATTTCAGATCTAAACTGTAACAATCCATGTTTGGTGACTTTTATCTAGGACTGGACCCTACAGTTAGTACTTTATTCGACTGAGTGAAGCATTAATACCTTTTTTCAAAAGTTTCCGGTGTAAAATTAATGTTCAACTGAAGTGGAGAATGGATATCCTCAAAATTAACACCTAAAGTTTTACTTATTCCGAGGCTTCCAATTTTATAAATGAGGATTGGGGCTTCGAATGTGCAATTTGTTGTACTGACTTACTTGGATTGATTAATATTGAGGCTGAAAGAGAGACACTGGTTTATGTGGCATTCTGAAATACTAAATATGTAAAGATGTACAAATTACACTTACTGCCTTCAAGAAGTTTGCAGTCCAATAGAGGATAATGTTTAAGTCTAAATTTTTGATAAGTTCTATAATAGAGATATATACAAAGGACAGAGTGACAAACTAATTGCTGGAATGGATGGGGTGCATAGTAGGAATAACATTTCACTCTGGACTTGAGAGATATAGAAATCTTACAAATGATAAACGGGAGAAGAGAGAGACAGTGTTAGAAAGTCATAATACCGTGTAATTGGGGAGACAGAAATAGAGTATATTTCAAAAATCACTCTCTAATTAAGGTGGCTGAGATATGAAGTAGAATTAAGAATTGTGGCAGAGGACTAAGTCGGCAAGGCTTAATCCAGCCAGATAGTGAGTTTTGGACTCACTAGAGTAGTTAAACCAGATGGAGGAAACAATATCTTTTACATAGAAATTAACTCTCAAAATTTTTTTAAAACAGTTTCTACATTTAAAAAGATTATTTGAAATGTCAGCACATTAAAATTACCCACAGATTTTAATATTTTTGAATGTGAACTATATTGAATTAATATATATCAAATATGATTTCATCATACAACTTCACTTGAATCCACTGCTCACATTTATTTCAAGCCCTTCTGAAAACTTGAAATTATTATGAATTAACACATTATAAAACTGGTGATTGATATATTCTCAGTTTAATAGGTCATAGGAATAATCAAATATTGAAAATATAGTTCTGGCATTGTACAAAGGTACTTTAAGCAACAAACAATCTAGTAAATGTTTATTGTGATAATGTAATGTAATTTTTTTTTCTTTAAGGTGGTTCACTTGACTTAATGGAAGTGGACTAGGGCAAAGGGAGTAATTGCAAAACTTTAAGATTGTAAGTAAAATATGCTTTGCCTTATTGTGTAAACAAATATTCAGTATTTGAAGATGAAGTTTACCATATTTAATTAATTTTCAATAGAGAAATATATTGATATTGATCTTTATGCACACATACACAAATTTGCCCTGTTTTAAATGGCTAGGTCCACATAACAGTTATGAATCACAAATAAATATATTAAAAAATTAAGTTATTGAAAGTATCAAACAACCCTGACTAAAATTGAATTGTTGAGCCATCTTATCCTTTATAAACCAGAAGTGGTATGTAATTCAAAGAAGTAAAGTTATATTGTTTAATTATCTAATTAATTAATTAATTGTGTGTGGTACTGGGAATTGAATCTATGGGCATTCTACCTCCTAGTTACACCTGTTTCTGTCTTTATTTTTATTTTTGATTATTTGTTTATTCTAAAACAGGGTCTCACTAGGTTGCTGATAGTCTTGCTAGATTGCTAAGGCTGTTTAGGAACCTGCAATTTTCCTATTTCATTGTCCCAGGTACTGGTATTATAGGCATTTGCTACCATACCTGGCAGATTGATCAATTTAAACTGAAGCATGAGTACTGTGACTGTCCTAGAAGCATCTCATGCACAATGAAGAGACGATTGCTTCCTATAAGAGAATGCTTTTATGTAGCTCAAGTCTTAGTTACTCAAGGCAAAGGCAGGTCACTGAAAGTGATGCTTTATATGTAAACATATATGCATAGACCAACATAAATAGGAGCCTTGCTCAGGGTCTTGTAGTTGTTTAATCAAACTTTTAAATTGTGAAAGACATATTTTAAAACAAATCCATGTAGAACCATTTCATTATTTTCCCCAAATCATAAGATTTCAAAATGGATTTTTCTATTGCTATCTCCTTTATATTAGAAGGTAGGAAGGAAGAAATAATTATGGGGTTTCTCTGAAAAATTGACCATAATCTCATTTTACTAACCATAGTTAATATTATGTAATAAAATTTCAGTGTATAAATACTTTAGGATAATATTGAAAAATATTTTATCTATGAATTGCATAAATGAAGATGAATAAATATATAAGATATCCATTTAACTATACAGATTAATGGAAATGAGGAAGATTATTCACTGTTAGAAAAAAAAAAGAATGAGAAAGGAGGGATCATTATAGATGCTATATATTAAAAGAATAATAATGTTTCATTATGAATTAATAAAAAAACTAATGAGGTAATAGTTTAACAGTGTACTATAATTAGCAATTTACACATAGTATTGTTAGTTTACTTAGAGGCTAAACTTGAAAAGAAGAGCTATGATTGATGACATGCTGCATTTTGTCCCTAAACTGAAATGTTTAGCATATTTTCAAAAAAAAGAAAAAGAAAAGAAAATTATTAAAGGCAAAAGTTAGAATCTGGATGATATGTTCTACAATACTAACCAGAGCAGGTTAAGGAAAATAGATATGGTCCTATCAAAGACTATGGATATCTACTATGTTATAGAATCTGGACGATATGTTCTACAATACTAACCAGAGCAGGTTAAGGAAAATAGATATGGTCCTATCAAAGACTATGGATATCTACTATGTTACAGGTACTATAGATACTAAGAGACACAAGCAAAAAAAATAAATAAATAAATAAAATTATGACAGAGAAGGAAAGAAGGAAGGAAGGAAGGAAGGAAGATAGCTAAATTATGTAGTGACACTGTATACTAGGATATAAGGGTCTAGCAAAAAGAGGAAATTATTAACACTGCATAAGATGCCTCTATTTTATTTATAAAAAATATAGAAATACATACTATTAGAATTATCAGAAGTGAAAAGAAGCAGATCCAATACCATGGTATTTTATGTCAATCATGAGTACATATCCAATGTAATATTCTGTTCAAACATTTAGCAAAAGGCAGATTGTGAGAGTAAATCAAAGGTTAAGAGAATTAAGTTCAGTTTTTCTCACATAACAGGCATTAATGCAAACATAATAGGCTTGAAACAAAGCAAACTTAGAAAATTCAACATTTGAAGACATGATAAAAGTATCCAAAAAAAAAGAAAACAGGAAAGCAAGAATGTATTTGAAAAGCCTGGCTCAAAGACATTACTTAGCATTTTATTCATTACATTATATTTATTGTAGACATTAATGGAGATGGTGATAGTTCATGGCATTATGTGGTGAATGGAATCAAATAGTTTAAATATGTTTCAACAAAACCCTTTACCTAATAACAAATAGATTTGCAAATGATGCAGGGCAGATATTTTTGTTTCTTTGGTTTTCTTTTTGTTTCTTTGCTTTTGGGCCTTAAACATTTTAAAACTTCTCTTCATAACTAATTCCTGTGTTTCTGCAGTTTTTTCCATGTTTCTTTTCTTTATATCTTTCCAAAAGGCATAAATGCTGATAGTAAAGTATCTGTACCCGCTATGTTACAGGTACTATAGACACAAGCAAAAAAAAAAAAAATTAAATAAAATTATGACAGATGGAAAGAAAATGGAAGGAAGGAAGGAAGGAAGGAAGATTGTCCCTTGGAGTACCTATTTTCTTTTCTTATTTATTTTTTTTCTGTTTTTGGAACTGGGGACTAAACCCAGGGCATTTTACCTCTGAACTACACCCCCAGCCCTAGTTTTTATTCTTTATTTTGAAACAAGGTCTTATTAAGGTGCAGAAGGCCTCACTAAGTAGCTGAGGCTAGCCTCCAACCTGCAATCCTCCTGTCTCAGCCTCCCAAGTACTCAGATTACAAGTGTGCGCCACCACGTACAGCAGAGTACCTATTTTCTAGTAAATTTTTATTACAACTAGATATATCTCTACAGTTATTTTTAAAAAATAAGGAAAAAATATGGAGTATAAATTTATCTTGATTTTACACCTCACTTTTTTAGGTTAAGAAAGAAGAAACTGTCTCAATATTTAGTACTTCTACTTATATTCCTAGCTCATAATGACTGGTTTTCTAAATTGAGGCACAAGCACCTAACAGGACTTGATTAACAAAAATTCTGTGGTAATCTTTCCAGTGATTCCAGTTAGATTTCATTTATACTGTAATCAAATGGTTTTTTTTAATGCAAAAACTCTTTGGAGATGAAAAAAACTAGATATAATATTTCAAAAATTTAAGCTTATTTCTTTTTACATACTCCCCAGTTTTTTGTCAAATAAACATTGGGTATGCAGTAATAAAGATGTCCTCACAAATATAAAAACTAATTAATAATTTTGTGTAATTGTGTATTATATGCACATACATATATATTGTGTGTATGTGTGTGCGTTTGTGTGTGATCCCAATAACCTTCAATGAACTTTTTAATTTTGATTATGTAGACTTCTTGCTAGGAAGAGATAAGTTCTCATTCCAAGGCATGAAGAATGAAGTGAGAAAGATTCTACAATATATTTTTGTAAAGACAATTGTATCTCTTAAAAAGAGCCTTGAAGCCGGGCGTGGTGGCGCACGCTTGTAATCCCAGCATTCGGGAGGCTGAGACCGGAGGATCCAGGTTCGAGGCCAGCCTCAGCTACCTAGTGAGGCACTCCGCAACTTAGTGAGACTCGGTTTCAAAATAAAGAATAAAAAATAGGGCTGGGGGTGTAGCTCGGAGGTAGAATGCCCCTGAGTTCAACCCCCAGTACCGCAAAAAAAAAAAAAAAAAAAAAGAGCCTTGATAGTGTGCTAATAATCTGAAATTTTATGTGTGTTATTTTATCTATAAAACTTTAACTTGTATAATATAGTGTATATAAGTGTTTTGATTTATGAGTGACAGTACATCCTAAATCGTTTTTGTTTGATTAATTCACTGATTTTCTGAGTGCTCAGAGGCACATATTTGATTTTTTTTCCTGTCAAAGTGAAGAAAGAGATCATTTTAATTTCTTTTGTCCTCTAACTATTAGCTAGAAGATTGTGTTCAAGTAACTAAACAGTCTACGTTTCCTTAAAATATATCAACTTTATAATGTTATTCTGAAGATTAAACATGTTTTCACAGGGTAAGTTATTAGAAAAGTGCTTACCACACTATAAATGTTCAAAAAGTGATATATGAAATTCTTATTTTTATCAAAAATACTATTGTTTTTTATTTTTAAGGAATATGTTATAATCGGAGTTTAGAATATCCCCCCCAAAAAAACTTGTGTGTCGAAAGCATGGTCTTCAATACAGGAAAGTTCATAGGTCAGGCATGGCTGGAGGAGGTGGATCATGAAATGCATGATCTTGGGGACTATATATGTCCCTCATCCCCTCCTCTCTCTCTCTCTCTCTTTCTGCTTTTAGCAGCCATGACTGAGAGCCACTTTTCTCTTCCAGATGCTGGGCCACTGTGGGTTCTGCCTTAGAGTTGGCTGACATTGGATGAAAACCTCTGAAACAATGAGTCCTAATAAACCTTTCTTCCTCTAAGTTGTGCTTCTCAGGCATTTTTATCACACTGAAGAAAAAGCTGATCAAAACCATACACAAATATTTCCTAGCTTTAAAATATATTTTTATTCTATTTAATAGTGTAGAAAATGAACACATCTTCTTCAGACTTTAAAAGAAATTTCAAAAATCAGTAAAACAATAGAATAAATTATATAAAATGCCAAACTCATGATGGGTATAAGATGAACTTTGTGTAATGTTCACATTATTTGTTAAAATAAAAGATACATTCACTATTCTATTATATAGGCTATGTAAACATAAAATGTGCTTTTTACTGAATATAATATTTTATTATTAATGGTGTGTATATGTAAAAGAGGAGGAAAATAAATTCATTCAAGGATCACTTAATCACAAAATATATTACATAAAAACATGGATTTTATAGATTATGTACGCTAAGGGTACATTTTTGTCTTCTACCTCTGTAAGTCCCTTCCCAATCTTTCCTCATGGCTTGCCTGTTTCCATTATTTATATCTTTGCTCAAATCGCTCTTCACAAAGTCAGTCTTTGCTTAAAATATTATGTTCATTTCTCTACCCAGCTTCATTTCTTTCCATAATTACCCCCTGAAATTTAGCTTTTCTTTACTTAATATCTTCTCCAACTAAATTATAAGCTAATGTAGACAGAGATTGTCTTTTTATAAGCTATAATGTCAAGAGCCTCACAGGTGGTAGATGCTCAATTAATGTTAGCTACTGAGCAGAAGCCATTCTGAAAAGGATACACTAGCCAAGATGTTTGCTTGATTACAGGACATAGCTAAGCAAAATACAAAAGAATTCTTTGTTTTCTTAATAACTATCCATGTAAACATTACAAAAATCACTTAGTTTTTCTGCCTTGGCTTTCAAATATCCAACATGAGGATGTAGGCAGATGATTGTGTTTATTCTAGAGTATAATATCTCTCAAAAATGAATAAAACATATGAAATATTAAAGTCTGAAAAACTGAATTCTAGTCCCAGTTCTGTAGTTAATGAAATCAGTTCTTCCAAGTATAAAAAAGTATGATTACACCTATTCAACTGAGTTGCAAAAGCACATAACCATTATTACTAATCTCTGTATATTTTCCATGTATATTATTATTTTCTTTTTAAGGTACTTTTTAGTTCCATACAATTACTAATTAATTACATAGTCCAGTGCTAGCTAGAGAAAATATGAGGAAATGGGTAAATATCAAGCCAAGCCATTTCAGAAACGTCAACATTATCTCTTTTGATCCTGAACAGGATGCAAAACCCCACTGGCCTGTTTATAATATAAAATAATAAAATGCCATACTCAGATCTGCTTCCATATAATACTCATTACAACTTCTTAAAGTCAAACCTGTTAGTGATGTGCATCTCTGGAGAAAACTAATTCAGAAGAAGTCAGAAAAAGTCTATGGTTTTTAATGCTGACTTTAACTCAGAATGACTAGAGAGAGACAGCATTGTATTGTATTAGCTGGTAACATGTGACCACTCAGCTGTCACTGTATTAGTAGTGAGGTGCAGTGACAGGTGTATTGGAGCTATAAGCAATATCAAATATATCCAGGGCATTATGCAATAATAAAGCAATAAAAAGGTCTTATTTCTGAATGTAATATTCGCTTCTGCCTAAAATCAGAAAATATACACATGTGGATTTCAGCATACTGACAATGACATGACAGAAGTTGCCTAAGTTTGTGCTGAGGCAGCCCATGGCTCAACTCTAAATTTAGTCATCCCTGACTGTAAGATACTGCTGATGAAGCTCTCAACTTATTTTGCATAGCATTCTAAATATTATCTTAATACAACTTCCAAATAGATATTTAAGCCAGGGTTCATTAACATGGACTCTTCCCTGTTGTCATCAGTTGGTATATATTGTAATATGGTTAAAATTAATTCTCTGTTCCTGTGTGTCTACTACTAAAATAAAAACGTATTTCAGTTTGATCTTTCTATCCTTTGATTCTGATGACATCTTTTTATGACAACTTTTTTACTTTCTGGTACCCCACAATGTCCTAGACATGGTTTGCATTTTCTCTGCCCTAGCCCTGGATTTGTTCATTATTGCTACAAGGAGCTCTAGTTATTTTTATTGAATAGTGATAATTCAGAAAGAAACATTACAGTACTAGTTGTGCTCATTGCTACTGGGGTACTAGCAATGGAGGCCTTCTCAATGGACAGAGCTAGCAAATATATGTATATCTAATAATCCATGCATACACTAGCATCTACACTCCCTACTTGTCTACACTTAAGTTATTTGTTTATCTAATAATTCTGTTGCAATAAGTTTATACTGACACCTCCAATTCTATCAGTTGAGCTTTTTTCTTCTTTGCAATTTCTTTCTCAGATACTTAGATAAGAAGATCCTACTGTCATTATTAACACTCTGTATCTATTTTTTAAGGGACGTATACAAATCATTTCATGTGTTTACTCATCTCCTGGCTACTAATTTTAATAATTTTATTACATAAATTATAATGTTTATGTTCAGGTTCTTTGTATTTTGATTTTTGTCCTTATCTTTAAAAAGTAAATTAGTTTACGTTTGTTTTTTCTTTCTCATACAGTGAGAAGGTGAGAATGCTACTTGGTTGTAAAACAGGTTAATTTTTTTTATTTCTATGCTATATATTTGTTTTCATCACCTCCTTTGTAGTTCATTGGCATAGTTACGAAATCTATATTCAATGGAGTGT
This sequence comes from Graphiurus murinus, assembly GCA_004027655.1. NCBI lineage: Eukaryota > Metazoa > Chordata > Mammalia > Rodentia > Gliridae > Graphiurus > Graphiurus murinus. The sequence goes on along the minus strand of PVLC010006351.1, from coordinate 56,097 downwards.
CATTGTCGTCATCTTCTTACTACCTATTCCCCTTCTCCTCATCTCTCCACTCTTTTTTACCCAGTCCCTAGGAGGAAACAATTATCTTCATGTAATATATTTTATTTTATCCCTTTCTTTTACTTAGCTATTTGTCATCATTTATAATAACAATTAATTTTTAAAACTTACATGTAGGTATGGTGGTGCACGCCTGTAATACCAGCACTTGGGAGACTGAAACTGGAGAATATCAGATTCGAGGACAACCTTAGCAAGTAGTGAGATGCTCATCAACCTAGCAAAACCCTATTTCAAAAAAAAAAAAAAAAAAGATACAGCTAGGTGTGTAGCTTGGAAGTAGAATGCCCCTGGGTTCAATTCCCAGTATCACAAAAACAAATAAACAAAGCAACAACAACAACAACAACAAAAAACCTTATATGGCTTGACTCTACATTGCGACCTACTTATTAGTTATGGTTTTACCTTTACTAAAGCCTTCTGAAAGATGTTATATTCTTATCCCTGTTTTAAAAAGGAGAAAACAAAGATTAGGCTAGTAAAGCAAATTGACCAGGACTGCACAGTTATATAAATGGCGGAGCCCAAAGCCCAGGTTTATGTTACTCAGTTCTGTCTGATTTAAATATACACTAACTTTCTTCCAAAACTTTTAAGACCCAAGGATATTTTCACATTGAAAATTCCTAAGTCAGGTAAGTATTTTTTTTCTTCATAGTTTCTCTTTTATAGTTCATTGTGCATACTATTTAGGTAACATTTGGAATTCCATGTCTGATACTTGCTGTGCTTATGACTTTGTATAATACAGTTGATATTTGGGTAACTTAGTTTTTGTTTGTTTGTTTGTTTGTTTTATCTGTTGTAATACCTACTTCATATAGCTTTTGTAAATATTAGGTTTTAATATTTATAAATTGATACTGCATATAATTACAAGTTATTTATAATTTGGACCCAGTTCTAATTATTGGTATTTTTAATTTCTTTCTTTTTGTATGTGTGTGTGATACTAGGAATTGAACCCAGGGGCATTCTACCTCTGAACTACTACTCCAGCCCTATTTTAAATTTTGAAACAGGTTCTAACTCAGTTGTTAAGGGTCTTCGTAAGTTGCTGAGGCTCTCAGCACCCTGCTCCTTCCAGTGCAGTGTGAAGGCAGCCAGGCTGAGGTCCTGTCTACACATGCCAGGTGCTGCTCTGGAGGAGCCAGCTGCTCACATGGAGATCATCTCTTTACACAAAGTATTCCTTTGTATTTCTTATATGGTTTTATTAGTTTTTTTTCATTTTGATATTTGTTTTATTTTGTTTTGGTTGTAAGTTTGATTTTACTTTCTTAATATTAGTATGATAGTACTTTCATATAAGACTTTAGTTTCAGAAAGGTTTGGAAAACAATTATACTTAAATGATTTTCTATCATATATCTGTATCTATCTATCATCTATTTATTATTCATCTATAACCTGAAAATATTGATCAGTTTGTGAAATAATGATATATAAATATATTGATTTTGAAATGCAAATAATGAGATGCATTAATTAAAATAGGTGGTTTTCTTCAAAAAGTTGTGATATAGCTGCCAATTGAGGAACCATTCTTTAATATTTTTGTTCCTTTTATAAAAAAGGAAGCAATCAATAAAATAAAGTTTGGATAGTAACTTTTCTCAAGAAGAAAAAAATTGTGCCAGGCACAATAGCTCACATCTATAATCCTAGTACTTGGGAAGCCGAGACAGAAGAAGCACAGGTTCTAGGTGAACCTGGGGCAACTTAGTAAGACCTTGTTTCAAAATTTAAAAAAATAAAAAGGGCTAGGGGTGTAGCTCAGTGGTAGAATCCACCTGCATTCAATCCCCAGTACCACACACACACACACACACACACAAAAGAGAAATTTGTAAATAAAATATTCTATGGCATTTGTTCAATCTCTAACCTAAGACAGATTTTGCAATAGCTATTGGAATATTAGGAATGAAACATTATAGAATGATTCTTGACAGCTCAGAGTTTATTAGTAAAGAAATAATTGAAACTTTATAGACAAGTAGATGTAATTTTGTTTTTACTTATCTGAAAATATGGGACTTTAAATTATTGACCAATTTTATGTATTTTAAATGTCCTCTTAAGAGAATAAATTAATCAGAAAAGCATTTCCATTCAGCAGTCTACCTCTAATGTTAAAGGAATTCAGAGTTTAAAAGAATGTTTTCATATATGCAAAAACTGAATCATTTTTCAAACTTTAGAATAAAACAGTATGCACTAAAATACAAGATTAAGAGGATTTAAATGTTAATGTCATAAATTTATTTAGACACTCAAGTTGAAAGAAAACTTTAATTAAATGCAAAGTAAAAATAAAACTAAGTGAATATGCTTTAATCTTTTAAGAAAACTTGGGCCTTTCTTATTTTAAAATAAGCATTATATAATCTTGGTTAATGTTTTGCTATGATTTTACAATGAATCACAAAACCTCTTTTTATAGGTTTCTGGTCAATTGGATAGAACTTGTGTTAGTCTGAGTTTTAATGTTTATATATATATATATATGTATATGTATATATATATAATCACAGTGCCTATTTATTTATTTATTTATTTATTTATTTATTTATTTATTTATTTATTTATTTATTTATTTATTGTGTGTGTGTGGTACTGGGGATTGAACTCAGGGGCATTCTACCTCTGAGCTACACCCCCAGCCCTATTTTTTATTCTTTATTTTGAAACAGGGTCTCACTAAGTTGCAGAGTGCCTCATTAAGTAGCTGAGACTGGCCCATGAACCCTGATCCTCCGGTCTCAGCCTCCCAAATGCTGGGATTACAAGTGTGCGCCAACACCCCTGCTCCTAGTTCCCTTTTAATTTTGTAACTATGGGTTTTTAAGCTAATGATAAATTCTCACTACCAATATTTTTCAGAGATCAATTCTAAGCCATGTTTCCAAGCATAAAATATTTGTAACTTTTTCTAAACTCTTTTCTTCCTAGAAAGTTTTCCAGGTTTATAACAGAATTTAATAATTTCCCCTAATGAATTTGTCTACAATAAATTTCTTTATTTTGCTTTTAAATGTTTCACTTCAGTCTTACTCGCCAAGTACTTAGATATTTGAATCATTCATACTCTTTTGAAAGAAGATTTGTATTTTTGTTTGTTAGGTTATACAGATAAAACTCATGAAGTTCTATTCTAATTTTTACATGTACCTAGTGAAATGAAGCATATTTGTGTCTTGAAAACTTTTTGATGACTTTAATAATGATTTTGTATATTTAAAAAGCCTGAGCCGGGCGTGGTGGCGCACGCTTGTAATCCCAGCATTCGGGAGGCTGAGACCGGAGGATCCGGGTTCGCGGCCAGCCTCAGCTACTTAGTGAGGCACTCCGCAACTTAGTGAGACCCGGTTTCAAAATAAAGAATAAGAAATAGGGCTGGGGGTGCAGCTCGGAGGTAGAATGCCCCTGAGTTCAATCCCTAGTACCGCAAAAAAAAAAAAAAAAAAAAAAAAAGAAGAACAAAATAATGTTATTTGCAGGGAAATGGAAGGAGCTGGAAAACATTATGTTGTTAAGTGAGATTAGCCAGTCACAAAGAGTAAAGAAGCATATGTTCTCCCTAATATGCGGATGCTAGGGAGAAGATGGAGTATGGGAGGATCTCCAGATGAAAAAGGAGCAAAGAAGTTGATTTAACAGAAGGGGTTGGATGGGGGGAGGAGGCACACTAATGTATATCAAGGTTACTCACTAAACTGAACTTGAGAGGGAGGGAGGGCGAGGGAGCGGGTGGGAATTCAGGGAAGGGGTCAAATGAGAATTGTGAGCACATATATTGTTATCAATTTGTACCTAACAAAGATGTATGCTTACAAAGTATGAATAAAAATAAAAATTAAAAAAAATGTAACTTAGAGGTACAATGTCCCTGGGTTTAATCCCCAGTATCATTAAAAATACAATGCTTAGTGAGACTCGGTTTCAAAATAAAGACTAAAAAATAGGGCTGAGGGATGTAGCTCCGAGGTAGAATGCCCCTGAGTTCAATACCCAGTACCACAAAAAAAAAAAAAAAAAAAAAATACAATGGAAAAATAAAATATACATAATAGTTCAATTATTTCATAACATATTTACTGAAATACTTTATATGAGTGGCAAGTAAATTTTTTTAGGTCTTAAAAATGTGAGTTTATAATTAATATACATGTAACATAACTGGCACTGACTTCCTCAAATATTTGCTCCCACTGAAAGAAGTAGTTTTATAATGAGCTCTACTTGTGAACACACACTACAAGGATATTTCTTCCGTTTGCTCCTAGCATGAAATAAATTGTATTTTTTTTAACATAAGATATAGGAGGAAATTCAGTAGTTCATGTGGTTAAGAAATATACTCTTGGATTTTTAGATTTTTGGAGCCTGTCACAGACTTCGGTAATTATTTCTACTTTTTTCCCACATTGTCAAAATAAATTTTTAAAAGTTCATTTAATCTGTATTAACAGTATTCAGATTTCATTTTATTTGACAGTAAGATAGATCTGGTGACAGATTGTATTGTTATATTCTAAGCATTTTCTCTCTCCATCTTTTATCTTCATGTCTGTGTCTCTCCTGTTTCTGATTTTTGTTAATAACATTGCCACACTTTTATTACCAGAATTAAAACCTTGAAGTCCTCTTTGACCTCTCACTAACCCTCTAACCTTTAGATAATTAAGTGACAATTTTTGATAATTCTACTGCTTAACCTATCTATCTTGATTTCTCATTCCTATTTCTTCCATGACTCTTCCAGACTTAAATAACTTTTACCTGGGTTGTTGGGTATAGTGTTCTAAATATTTTCTATGACTCAATATTATAATTTCTTATGCTGTAGACAGATATTTTCCCTTTAAATCATATATATATAGTCAACAAATATTTTTAAAATGCATAATTACTCTAATATGTAATAAAATGTAGTTTTCTATCGCCTATTTAAAATATCCAAGAGCATAATTTCAACCAATCTTTCATTTTTTATACTTTCATGGGTGCATCGTAATTATACATCATAGTGAAATTCAAAGTGATGGATTCATACATGATATCACTTGGTGTATTTCCTTCTGCATCCCTCTTCCCTGCCATACATGCTAACTCAGCTATAAAGAATAAAATTATGTGATTTTCAGGAAAATGGATGTAACTACAGAATATTATACTAAGTTAGATCAATCAATCTCAGAATGTCAAGGGTATTATGATTTCTTTTATATGCAGAAGCTGGAGAGAAAATAGGAAACAGAAGGGACTTTAGATAAATGAAGACAGAGACCAATAGAATAGTGGAAGGAGGTTGGAACTGGGAGGTGGGGAGGGAGAAAAGGAGAATTGTGGAAAGAGGCTGTTCTTTTCTTTCATTTTTAAAATTACTTTTTCTGGATATTTTGTTGTTTTATTGTAACCAAAACACTCTAAGATATTTCAAGATGTAAAAAGCATTGAAAAGGACTTTGGCTTATAGTTCTACTATAAGGAAATATCTTAACTCATACATACACCTAATATGTAAAAGGTAAAACCAAGAATATGCATAATTGATTTTCCTTTTTCTTATTTACATTATATCATTTTACTAGAAAATATGATTTTAATTAATGAATATCACAGCCTATATAATAATCATAGAAGATCACAAAAAGGTAAAAAATAAATGTTGATTATTTTTAAATTAAAAAATAATGTACTTGTTGTTACAATATATCTTTTCACAAATTTCTTATTTTGCAAATCAAACTTTCCAAAATATAATTTGTGTACAAATTGAAAAAATAGATTAGTAAAATGCATTTTGAATTGTTAGAATTTGTACAACTGACTTCTTATTTTTGAGTAACTAATGTTGCTTCAGTTCTTGAAATAGCTCAGGTTTCACAATAGTAATCAACATTAAAGCTCTTGAAAAAATTCTTCAGAGAAGGGAAAACAAGATTTTTTTTCTATGATTTCATATATTATATTTATTTTAATTATATAAGTAAAGGAAATATTATTTGTACATGCAAAAATGTTAGAATTGAACATTGAATATTAAAATGTTTCTTGACAATGATTATTGTGTTCTATTATGATAGGTGTTTAAAGTACTGCATATTTGTTCTTCTGAATGTAACATTTTGCATGTTTTATCCTTGTGTTTTTGTTTCATTTTCATTTATGTTTTTATGTTGCTCATAGAATTTTCTCCTTATCTTGAAAAGTTTTACAAAAGGTGTTTGACCATGGGTTACTTCAGTTGACTTCATGTAGATTATTGAGAGTGTTCAGATTTCTGTATCTCTCCTCTCTTGTTTTTATTTCTTTTCTTTCTTCTTCCTGCTTCTGATAGAGGATATCACATTTTCATTCAAAACAATGGTAGGTATTTGTTGTTCAATGTGGAAGTGATACTGTATTTCCAATATGTATTTGCATATAATGTGAAAAATAGTATGCACACTTATTTTCTATTGCCTTTTATTGTAAAGAATAATTAAATGCATGGCAGTATTTTGTATATGAAGTTCTCCATATATGTGTGAAATTGTAACCTTGCTTTCATTTGAATAGAATGCACAAGTTTCTTTTTATTTAAAATAATTTTCAAAACAGGTCTGTATAAATAAATATTTTCTAATTATTATCTCAGAAAATGACTCAGAAAACCTTGGAAATTTAAACTTTAAGAAAATGAGAGGTACTAACCTTAACAAATACTTACCTCTAACAATATTTTTAGTACTGAGCATGATGAGAAAATTAACAGATATGGAAATGGTCTCTTAAATTCTAAACATTATTCTGTCATTATAATTTACTTGGTGCTACAAAGTAACTCAATATGATTGAATTTTAAGTTTCTCATCTTTATAAAAGGGCTGATGATGTTGTGTAAGTTCTTTTAAAAGTAATATTTAACAAAGTAGTGCCTTTAAATTGTCTTCTTTTCAGTTGTTTTTGACTTCCTATTACTCCTAGTTTTTATGTTTTTTGATATCTGCCATTGCCATGCATAATTTTTCTCAAGAAAATTAGTACTTTCAGTTTATTTATTCATTAATCTTTTATAGATGATTTAGATGATTCTAGCTGCTGGATATCTCTAGTTTTTTTTTTTTTTTTTTTTTTCAGTACTGGAGATTGAACCCAAAGTCATTCTACCTCCAAGCTACACCCCCAGTATTATTTTTTATTCTTTATTTTGAAACAGGGTCTCACTAAGTTGCAGATAACCTCACTAAGTAGCTGAGGCTGGCCAAGAACCCAGATCCTCCTGTCTCAGCCTCCAAAGTACTGGGATTACAAGCGTGCACCACCATGCCCAGCTAATCTCTTATTTTAAAGTCAGGTTTTAGAGTTGGCTCCATTTATTTCTTGACTATAAGCTCTCTTTTAATAGTTCAAATTACAAATATGCTGGACTTTGGCCAAGATAGTATGTAATATTAAGTAAGGTCAAAAGTAGCATAAATAACTTTTAAAGCTCTTGGAGCAAAGATGTCATATATTTGTATATTTTTAATTTGTCTAGTTCTACACTTTTGCAAAAATTTACTATACATATATGCATTTCACGGTTTCCTATTTTACCACTGGAATGTTTCATCCAGTCAGGGAAACATTAAATAAATACTAAATACTTTTCTGTCATTCTATTTTGTCACACAAAGTATAAAAAACTACTTGCTTAATTAAATTCGTATACATTTTTTAAAATCTAAATACAGCTATTCCTTAACTAGTCAAGACAAGCCACACACAACAAAGACCTTTCAAGACTTATGACTATTCTAATAGAAATTATTTTAGGAAATATTCATATGCAAGCTATCTTTTCTCGCAAGCCAAAATCTTAATCAGAATTGAGAAATAATTTGCCCCACAATTTTCTCTATAAAGACAGATTATTAGAAGAAATAATGGAGTATAAATATACAAAAATTTAAAATAAACAATAAATAAGCACTAAATTTTCTTAGATGGCATGAAATAAAACATTTCAAAGAGGGTCTAGTTCAAGATTACAAATTTTGATTTAATTTGTTTATTTTGATTGTATAATTAAAATTGGTATAAAGGAAGTGGAAATGCTCACCCTTTTCCTTTTGGTTATATTAAAATCTACTTGACTTTATACTTATAATCAATCTGAATTTCTGCTATAGTGTTCACATGGACTCCAGGGAATAAATTATTGTTAGATATCTTGAAGTTTAATGATTGACAATCCTGACACTATTCTCTGAACCAATTTTAGATCTGAGTTGATGACTCTACTCCTGGAACAAACACCCCAGGGCATAGATGGCACTTTCTCTCCTAATTTTCCACATATAGAGAAAGGCCTATGTCTATTATTTTCAAAATAAAGAGATGTTCCTATCTTCCCAAGTCAGATTATAGTGGCTTCATTTATAAATTGTTAAGAATCCATACTCTTACATCTTCATTCTTTTCATTTTACGGCTCTTTTTGTAACAGAATTATATTTGATGAGTTTTTACTTTATGAACTTTTTAAAAATATTTTTTGAATTTTTTTATTACATATTGTGTGATTTTTATGGATTATTTATAAAGAAAAAATGTTCATATACTTGGTATTATAGTTGTATCTGGAATGTATCCTAAATGCTCTTTGGAAGGTGGTGGAAACTTTAGGAGGGAGAGTCTAGTAGCGGGAAGCAAGTCCTGTGCCTTTGAAGGGTATATTTTGTCCCCAGCCCCTCCTGTGTGTGTTTCTCTCTCCCTGCTTCATGACCACCATGAGGTGAGCAGCTTTGCTCTCCTTGTGCTTCATACCATGATGTTTTGTGTCATCAAAGGCCCAAAGTTACAGGCCCAAGTGATCATGTGCTAAAACCTCTGAAACCTTGAACAAAAAATAATCTTTCCTCTTTTAAGTTGTGTATGTCAGATATTTTGTCACATGTCGGAGAAGGACAGTGCTCAAGGTCTGCTTTTGCTGACTCACAGGCATAGAAGTCTGTTCCTACAGAGATAAAGATTACCATAACATATGCTGACTACTAACTCAGGGAAAAAGCCCTGCTTTGCTTCAAGTTCCAGGAAACAATAGGTTTATTCAGACTTTGTCAGGCTGTTATAGTAATGAATTGTGTGAATATTTGTTCCTTGAACTGTGTACCCTCAGATGATTAATTTTCACCAGATGTAACCATTGTGAGAAAACATCAACTTTAACATATACTCTGGTGCTCAAAGAAGTATATAAGGACTGAGCTAAATAAACTCCAGTGCGGCAGTATTCACTGTCAGCCCTCCTGAATCTATCCCTTGTCTTTCTCTTTCTTAAGCAACTTTTGTCTTCATTTTTCTTAAACCACACTTTCTCCCTCTAAGCTTGTCCAACTTAGTCAGCAGGCTCCAGTAAGTGGCGCCCGAACAGGTACTTGGATATGAGATAAGCAGTGATGGTCACCTTGGAAGAATGCTAGCAACGAAAAGGTAAAAAAGGGAGACGTGGTTGAATTCTCTTTTTCAGGAGTTTGTATATACAATCAAAAAGAAAATGGGCCAAGGTAATAGTCGACTACTCTTTGTACAGTTGTTAAAGAATATGATAAGTGCTTGAGGAGCAAAAGTTAGTTGCCAGAGACTTAGTGATTTTCTTAATTTTGTAGAGGAAGTATGTCCCTGGTTTCCTGAGGAAAGAACTGTAAATATAGAAACATGACTAAAAGTAGGAAGATGTTTACAAAATCATTATAAAGTCCACGGTCCTGATAAAATGCCTGTAGATACACTTGGGCTATGGACTCTGATTAAAGATACTTTAGATTTAAGACATGAACAGCATAAATTCGAAGAAGCATTGGGTTCTGCTGAAGTCAAAGAAGGTCTTCCTGTTGTGCCTTCTGCTCCAGCGGATGGTAACAACCTTTTAGACTCTGATGAGGTGGATAATACATATTGGAAAGCAATTCCACCACCGATCAATAGTTCTTGTATAAATTTGGCTGACAGGAGTATATGCACAAGTCACTGCTGCAGCTAAGAGAGCTGTCTTTACCATCTTCAGAGAAGGGTACAGAAAAATTGTCTAAAATAAGACAGGGTCCTGATGAGCTTTATCAGGATTTTGTTTCCAAACTTAGTCAAACAGCAGAAAGATTATTAGGAATTAATGAAGTCAGCAAGACTGTGGTTAAACAACTGGCATATGAAAATGCAAATGCCGCCTGTCAGGCAGCATTGAGGCCTTATCATAAGAAGGGAACCTTTTCAGATTTCATGTGCATGTTCTGATATAGGCCCCTCTTATAATCAAGGGATTTCTATAACTGCAGCTTTATAGGGAAAATCTGCTAAGGAGATCCTGTACCAAGAATCTCATAAGCAAAAAGGGAAATTTGCAGGACAGCCAGGTGTGTGCTATGAATGTGGAAAGCCAGGACATGTGATTCATCAGTGTCCTGAAAGGCTTCCAAGGAAATCAAATGATGCTAACATAAGGGGACCAAATTTATGTCTGGGATGTAAAAGAGGAAAGCATTAGGCTAAAGAGTGCAGATCTAAAAGAGATGATCAGGGAAATCCTCTCCCGCAGGAAAACGGGGGGAGGGGGCAGCCTCGGGCCCCACAGCAACTATGTTATGGGGGAATACAGACCTTCATTCCTCAGATGGAAAGGTCGAAAAACAATCCATTTGTAGCCTCTACCAAGCAACTCCTGGTAGTGCAGGATTGGACCTCAGTTCCTCCACCAGCACAATATTAACTCCTGAAATGGACATGCAAATCCTACCCACAGGAATTTTTGGTCCTTTACCTGAGGGGACTGTTGGTCTTTTGTTAGGAAGAAGTAGTACTACTATGAAAGGACTTTTGGTAGCTCCGAGAGTTATTGATACTGATTTTGATGGTGAAATTAAAATCATGGTTCATTCTCCTGCTAATATTTCTGTGATAAATAAGGGACAGCGACTAGCTCAATTAATTATTTTGCCTCAAGTCACTACAAAAAATAAAAGTGTAATAGTTAAAAGAGGGGATAAAGGTCTTGGGTCCTCAGATGCTTATTGGATACAGGCTATTAGTAGCCAGCGTCCGGGACTAACTTTAAAAATTAATGGAAAAGCCTTTAAAGGATTACTGGATACTGGCGCTGATGTGTCTGTTATTACCATGAGTCAGTGGCCTTCAGCGTGGCCTAAACAACCCTGTATAACTCAGTTACAGGGAATTGGTCAATCTCAAAACCCTGAGCAAAGTAGTGACTTATTATTTTGGCAAGACATTGATAGGCATGAGAGATATTTTCAACCTTATATAGTACCAAATTTACCAGTTAATTTGTGGGGCCAAGATATTATGAAAAAGATGGGTGTTTATCTTTACAGGCCAAGTCAAGCTGTTTCACAGCAGCTTTTTTGATCAAGGACTTCTTCCTAGCCAAGGTCTGGGAAAAAAAAGGACAGGGAATGATTACTCCAATTGAAGCGAAGAGACATTCTTCCAGAACTGGCTTAGGATATTTTTAGCATTGACCATTGTCCTGCCTGCTGCCCATGCAGATCCTATCACATGGAAACATGATAAGCCTGTTTGGGTGGACCAGTGGCCATTAAATCAGGAAAAAAATTATAGCAGGTCAAGTGTTAGTGCAGGAACAGCTTGATGCTGGATATATAGAGCCTTCGAGTTCACCACGAAATTCTCCTATTTTTGTGATTAAGAAAAAATCTGGCAAATGTAGTTTGCTGCAGGAATTACATAAAGTCAATGAAACTATGGAAGTAATGGGTGCTTTGCAGTCAGGTCTCCCTAATCCTTAAGCTATTCTGGCAAACACATTTAAGATTATTATAGATTTAAAAGATTGTTTTTATACTATTCCTTTATATCCCTCGGATTATAAAAGGTTTGCATTTAGTGTGCCTTCAATTAATTTCAGAGAACCTATGAAAAGATATCATTGGAAGGTTTTGCCTCAGGGAATGGCTAACAGCCCCATCTTGTGCCAAAAATTTGTGGCATCTGCCATTGCTGGAGTTAGAAAACAATATCCTATAGAGTACATGATTCATTGTATGGATGATATTTTAATAGCTCATGAGTCTGAAGCTTTATTGTTAACTGTTTATGCTGCTGTAAGAGAAGCACTTGCTCAATCTGGCCTTGAAATTGCCCCAAATAAAGTACATATGAAAGCTTCTTATCAATATCTGGGGCATACGCTAAATTTTCAATCTATTAAGCATCAGTGTATACAAATTTGTAAAGATTATTTACTTACATTAAATGATTGTCAAAAATTATTAAGGGATATTAATTGGTCATGCCCCCATCTGAAATTATCTACTGGAGAATTAAAACCTTTATTTGATATTCTTAAAGGTGACTCTGACCTTAATTTTCCTTGTTGTATAACTGAGAAGGTTCATAAAACCTTACTTTTAGTTGAAACAGCAATTGAAAAACAACAAGTGCTTTATGTTAATTATAGTTTGCCATGGGCAGCTTATGTTTTAGCAACAAAGCATACTCCAACTACTATTTTGTGGCAAAATGGACCTTTGGTTTAGTTGCATTTACCTGTGTTTCCTTTAAGAGTTTTAAATCCTTATTATGAAGCTGTCGCCACTCTGCTACAAATTATTAGAGTCTCGAAAATATTTTGGTTTAGAACCTTCTAAAATTGCAGTTCCTTTTACTAAACAACAGATTCAATGACTTTTTCAAAATTCAGATTCTTTGGCAATTGCTTTTGCTAATTTTATGGGAACCATTGAAATATATTATCCTACGGACAAACTTTTATAATTTGCAAATTGTATATTATTAGTATTTCATTAGTACTAGTATTTCATTAGTATATCATTAGTATTAGAAGTGATAGTTTTAATTTTTCTTGTATCAATTGTATGTTTAACTCAAATTATACTAGTCAAGCAACTACCTTTTGTGTTATTACCTGTTAGTCTGACTGAACCATGGTATAATGATAAGAGGTTACAAGTTTTACAAGAAATTGATTGAGCATTGAGCAACCCTCATAGATTTGTTGGGCTTCTAATTGTTGGAGTTGTTGGTTTGCTTACTCTTTTAGCCACTGCTTCCACCATTGCTGTTGCTTTAGCACAAGAAGTACAAACTGCTCACTTTGTTAATCAAATATCTAAAAATGTTACACATACTTTAGGTATACAAGAACAACTAGATATCAAATTAGAACATAGACTTAATGCTTTGTATGATACTGTAGAATATTTGGGTGATGAAATTAAGGATTTAAGAGCTAATGTCCAGGAGTTGAAAGTTAAATTTGGACTACAATTTCATGCTACATTTAATTGGATTTGTGTTACTCAAAAGACTTATAATGAAAGCTATCATAATTGGGATAGAGTCGAAGCTCACTTACAAGGAGTTTGGCATCATGAAAACATATCATTGGATTTGTTAAAACTTCATTATGAAATTGCTGATATGAAAAGTACTAGCCCTCTTAATTTTGATGCCACTAAAACAGCTTAAAGTATTTTAGACAAATTATCAAGCCTCTCACCTTCCTGGTCTTCATTCACTTCTTTAAGTGGAGGACTTGTAGGTTTGGTGTCCTGTTACTTGTAGCTCTTGTGTTTGCTATGGATTCTGGTGCAAACCTTTGTCAGCACTATATGGAAAATAAAAGCTGATATGCATGGAATAAAGCTCTATATGACCCCTTATGCAGGAACTGGTAGTCAATGACAGGTAAGATTCTCTTAAGGACAGGTCAACCTAAGACAGGACATAGGTGTATGTCACTTATGCTCCTATGATGGGTAAGACTTGTATCTTAAAGAGAACAACCTAAGGCAGGCACAGTTTGCTGCGTCTCAACTATGAGAGCTGATGACTTTTGTTCAATATTTAAAAAACTGGTTAACCATATGCAGGAAAATGGAAATAAACCCCACTTTCTCACCCTGCACAAGAGTCAATTCCAGATGGATCAGAGACCTGGAAGTTAGGCCAGAGACCTTGCAGCTACTTCAAGAGGGCACAGGCCCAACACTTCAACACATAGGCACAGGTCAAAACTTTCTCAACAGGACCTCAAAATCACAAACAACCCAAAGGAAGATTAATATATGGGATTACAATAAACTAAAGAGCTTCTGTGCAGCAAAGGAAACTATCAAGAACCTCAACAGAGAACCTACAGAGTAGGAGAAAATCTTTGCCAGCTACTCATCTGACAGAGGACTCATATCTAGGATATACAAAGAACTCAAGAAACTCACAGCTAAGAAAACAAATAACACAATCAAGAAATGGGAAAAGAATCTAAATAGACACTTCACAAAAGAAGAAATACAAATGTCCAATAAATGTATGAGGAAATGTTCCACATCATTAGCAGTCAGAGAGATGCAAATCAAGACTACCTTGAGATTTCACCTAACACCAATCAGAATGGCAACTATCACGAACACAAACAACAACAAATGCTGGCGAGGGTGCGGAGAAGTGGGAACCCTAATACATTGTTGGTGGGATTGCAAATTAGTGCAACCACTTTGGAAAACAGTATGGAGGATCCTCAGACGAATGGGAATGATCCTACCATATGATCCAGCGATACCTCTACTGGGTATCTACCCAAAAGAAAGGAAAACAAACTATCAGACCAACGCATGTGCATGTGTATCTATGTTTATAGCTGCACAGTTTACAATTGCCAAACTATGGAACCAGCCAAGATGTCCAACAACAGATGAATGGATTACAAAACTATGGGATATGTACACAATGGAATTTTACTCAGCCATAAAGAAGAACAAAATCATGTTATTTGCAAGGAAATGGAGGGAACTGGAAAACATTATGTTAAGAGAGATTAGTCAGTCACAAAAAGTTAAAAATCAAATGCTCTCTAATATGTGGAAGCTAGGGAGAAAATGGGACATAAGTGGGACTCCAGGTGAAGAAGATTTCTTAGGTGAACCAAAAATTTGACTTAATGGAAGGTAATGGGGGGAGGGGGGACACCCTAATGAGCATGATGTACTTACAAGATCACATCAAAGTCAATCACGAACCTGACCAGGAGATGGGGGAGGGTGGGTGGGAATTGGGGAAGGCTTAATGAGAAATATGTGCATGGATGTCTTTACCTGTACTAGCTTGTACCCAACAAAAATGTGTGATTAACCCTGTTGTACCCAAGAAATGTATAAAAATCCATGCTAAAAAAAATAAATTAATTAATTTAAAAAAATAAATAAAAAATAAAAAAGGCAGAGTCACAGTAATGGAAAGGTGACTAACACAGAGAACTAGTACTAAAAAAAAGTAGGGGTACTGCTAGGACTGTACATGATAATATGGTTCAAACATTTTTGGAACTGGTCTGCAAGGAGATTTTGGAAAACTCTGGAAAAGTTGGTTAGAAAAGCCTTAGATTCTGGAGCATTCCACAAAAGCCAGAATGTAGAAAGTAAATATTTAACTCACGGGGTTTCATTTGAAAATGAGGACTCTACTAGGAATTGGACTACAAGCCATTCACACTAATTGTGGTGAAGGACTTGTCTAACATTTTTATCATATCTTGCTACTCTGCATGAGCCTGAGTTTAAAGGATGTAGACATTAATCTGGTGAAGGAAATTTTAAGGTGGCACAGCAATCAGCCAGTAACTTGGGTATGACTAACTGCTTTTAGCCAAATGTATAGTGAGAGTTGCAAGTGAAAAGACTTGGAAAGCTTATACTTTGGTCAGTCAAGGAGACGGTTTCAAGTTGTGGCCAAGGAGGGTGTGATTGCTAAAAGGATTTATAATAAGCCACATACTCTGAAATGGGACAATAGAGTAGATAACTTGAGGAAATCTCAACTCAACGATCTAAAAGAGTATCCTTTGCAAAATTTTGCTTTGAGGAGAGAGTATCTGGGTGCTCTGTTCCCTCAGAGCTGCTAAAGAAGTTGATTCTCCAGGATCCCTTTCACTGTGTTTAGCCATACAGCAACTGAGAGTCCGCCAAGACAAGGTCTATGTTGGTCCAGCTATGCCTACTGATAGAGCAGAGCTTGCTGTGGTCCACAAGATGCTGATTTTGCCATCCAGTGCAATGCAGTAGTTGGAGGATTGAGGAGGCTTCTGCATCTATCTTAAATGAAAGGTGTTCTATAGCTAAGGTTTATATATTCTAAACTTCCTTTCCTCCTTTTTGCGATATGTTCATGGCTGCACTATCTTTCTTATTTATTTATATTTTGGCATTATTTATTTATTTTAGTGCTGACATTTATATAAATTACTCCAGTCTACCTCTTTCATTTCAGCTGTTTCAGCTCCTTGGAACTCTGTTTTCCATTTTCCTCCCTTTCATATTTGACCTCTCACTTCTGCCTTGTTAGTTTGCATGCCATTGCTTTTATTTCCTTGCTCTTCTATATCAGTGAGCATTTAAGAGATGAGTAATGTCTAGAATTGTAAACCTTATACTTTCTCTTGCTAGCTTTTAGTAGCCCATGAATCTTAAATGAGCTTTCTTTTCTATAACGTACAGCTTTTGAACATGTGCTTCTTCAGCCCCTTCTGTTGCCTGCCTATCCTCCCTCTGAAATGCATTTTATTTTTATCGCCTGGAGTTATTATATTTACTTTAAGTTCATAATTCTATAATGTCCAAATATTATGCTATGAAAAATTTTATTAACAAATTGAAAATCCAATTTTCGGGAAGCCCATATTTAAATAGAGAACTATTTATACTGATCGCTACTTTTTTTCAGTAAATGCATCTTCTCTATTCTTCCATTGCAAAGTACATTATATTGAAAGTGATTAAATAATATGCAAAAACATTGTATAATAATGTATCCATCTGGAAATGAATAACATTATGAGACTATAATCACATGAGGCGCTGAATGCTCTGTGCCTTCTAACACAGAGAAGTTAGCATTAAAAACCAGTGTCTTAATCTATGTTTCTATGGAAGGATTGTGGTAGAATTAGATACACTATGTCTTTAGTATTGAGTCTGTGATAATAGAATAAGTAAGATGTTGATCACTGACAGGTGTTAAAAATGTTAATCATTGAAAGGTGATAAAAAGAATATGTGTGTGATAAAGAGCATATTTAATATAGAAAAGAAGCAAAATAGTCACTTTTTTTACATGAATAGGATAAAAATAATGAGATTTTTGCATTAGCTGTCTGTAGATTTTGGTTGATAAAGGATGTTATTTCTTCAATAGACGCCTTTTGAATTCATTACACTTGGAAATTTATTACATTCTTTTTTAGAAACTATAATCATCAATACAATTATCCTATTTAAATATTCATGTGTTTGTTATAAGACATTTATTTTAGCATATTATTGTAAAATTTTCTCTTGAAATGAATTTTATGCTTGACTGAAATTATTCTTTAATTTTGAATTATAGAAAAAATTTGAGGAATATAACTTTAGAATAAATTAAATTTTCATTAGTAAAAGGTATATTTTATAATATATACATTTTTAATTATTCATGGAGCTATAGAATTTTTGTCTTTGAAAGGACATTAGAGGTATTAGAGGTTATTCAAGTAAAGTATTTAATACCAGTTATGCTGTTTCTTAGGGGGAAAAAACCTAATCCTGATAAAATCAACAAATGAAATATTTACTGAGGCAAAGAACTACTATTATCAAATAATATAAGGATTATTTAGTATGCTTTTATATATGTTATAGTATACATATGCTGTATATATTATATGAATATCTATAATGTTATATATTCTTTATGGTTTAGTATATAATACTATAGTATACATTGTTGTGGTAATAAAATGATATTGACTAAAGTACAATATTGATAAATTAATTTTTCTAGGTAGTGTGGCCACATAATTTTAAAATCTAATATGATTCATTCTTGATGTAGGACCCAAATCATAAATTTCTTTTCTGTTATATTTCTTTTTTAAAGTGTAATGTTAATTGGTTAGGCTTCCATTCACCAACACTGGAAGACATCTTCCTCAGTGCCTCTTGCTCCATAACAAACACCTTGTCCACTCTTTACTTGTTGTACTGGGACTTCCTTATAGCATCAATGTTGAAATTTGCTTAACATCCTCTTTCAATTGTCCTAGTGTCCTGCTTTCTACATTTGCTATTGTATTTTGGGGAATATGAATCTACCAGTAGATTTATGTGGGTACATTTAAATTAACATCTTGGGGGACTATGCACATGGCACAAGGCCTCCTTTTATGTACACATGCCCTAAATAATTTTTGTGGACATAGAATTAGGGGTTGAAATTCACTTACCGTTAGGAATTTGAAAATTTGCATTGCCTTTTTTGTCTTTTCTTTTCTTTCTTTCCTTTTTAAAAAAATTTTTTTTCTTCTACTATTGCTATTGCAAAGTCCAAATGACACTTTAATTCTCCATTCCATGAATATGACCTGTTGCATCTTTTTGGAAAATTTTAAGCCATATCTTTCCTCATAGTGTTCTAAATGTTTAGAGTAATATACTTTGGATGTTGAATTTTTTTAAATTCATTTCATTAAGTAATTTTTGGACTCTTAAAACTGGAAACTTCTGCACTATACTTTTTGGATATTTGCTTGTGTATTAATTATTTTCTTCTCTCACTTTTCCTTGTCTTTCTTTCTCATACTCCAACTAGTCATTTGATTCACCTTCAAATTTATCATATAATATTGTTCATTTTTTTGAACTTATGTGTTTGACCTGACAAGAAAAATTTAGAGGATGAAAGATTTACTTTGGCTCACAGTTTCAGAGGTTCTGTTTATGGCCATCCAGCCCCAAGGCAGAAATCACCTGGCAGCAGAGAAAAGCTGCTCAGTTTACAGAAGTGAGAAAGCAGAAAAGGAGGGGAGGAGGGGCAGACACAGATAAAATCTTCAAGGACACACACATCTGAACTGGTTCACCTCCTCCAGCCAGGCCTTACCTCTGCCCTTGGCTGCATTGGAGACCTGGCTTTCAGCACATGAACTTTTATGGGGAACACTTCAGAGCTAAACCACAGCATCTTCTTTCATGTTTAGTGAGATTATTTTTTTCCTTCAATTTTAAAATGTATTCATTAACTTCCTTTTGAGTCATGCTTTAGATAAGAATTCATTCCTTTTTTTTTTTTTTTTCTAAATCCTTTTTATGGAATTCTTTAGTCTCTTTTGAGAAATTCAGTATCTTTTATCTATCTAAGATATTAATTATAGATCATTTAAACATTCTTGTTTTATCTGGAACTTCTTTTTGTGTCTGTTTTTCATGATAAGAATTTTCTTTGTTTCTCATGGTCCTTACCTATACCTTTATATTATTTTAGTTAAACTCTATACCTCCCATAATTGAAAAACTTTAAGTATTTAAAGTAGAATAATTTAAGTATTTTAAAATATGTGGCTGTTTACACATAATATAGACTGATTCTATAATCACAAGGCAGTACCTCACTTTGGCTGGATCTAGCATAGGGACTTGGGAATGCTAGTCTTGATGACCAAATTGTGGACCAAGCAGAACAGGAAATGGCAAGGGATTAATGTGAGGGAAAAAAGTCCTAGTAAGGAGGTAGAAAAAAGTAGGCAGATAGGGCTGAGGACCATGATAGAAAAACTTCATTTCTTGAGGGCAACAAATACTAACTAATTTCCAAAACTCCTGAAAAGACCAGGCCTCCCAAATGTCAAGTGATAATGAGATCGGAAGTTTCCAGAGAGTGACCAAAGCTTCATAAGACTACAGCCGTTCCTTCTGATCAACAGTCCTAGGAGATTTCTCAGAAAGTGCAGGACACAGTGTCTGGAACTCCAAATGGGAGGAGATTCAAAGAAGGATACTAGGCAAAAACAATATGCAAATCCCAGAAAACTGCCTCTGAGACTCCACCTGAAAAAGGACTCAAAGAAGTATATAAACCCCCAGACCAGACATTGTAAATGGTTAGCAATTCTGGGAACCCCTCTCAGGTCATGTTGTCTTTGAGAGAAAGCGGTGTATAGTTGACAGGACTTGGCCCAGGCTGCACTTGTATAGTGACATGATGGCCTTATTTGGACATAAGGCTGATCAGGGATCCTAGGGGTGGCCTGTACCTCTCTCAGGCAGATCATGTGGACTTTGGGAGAAAGCAGTTTGCAATTGACAGCACGTAGCTTGGGCTACTCTCAAGTAGTGTCCAGAAGGCGGCTGCAGGACAACAGGGTCCCCACTGACTGCAAGGGCCTTCTGCCTCTTTTCCCCTTTCCTACTCTCTTTACAATAAACTCTCTACTCTCCTTTCTGCTGTCAGTGAGTGTCATTCTTTGTACATTGAAGACAAGAATCTCGGTAAGGAAAACTTCTGTTTCACTAGGCCCATTGCAATATTTAAAAGAAAGTCAGGAAAAACTAAGTGGAGAGAAGATGCAAGATGGTAACTGAGGTAAACGGCACATCTCAGTCATTCTGAGACTCAGAACTCAATTACCATGAAGAAAGTTTCTTGACAAGAGAAAATAAAAGAGCCAAAAAATTGAACAAAACAATGAAGAATTGAAATGTGGCAGAAGCAGAATTAGAAGACAGAACAGCAAAGTGCCCCACACCCCTCATCTGGGGAATGACAACTGCTGTGGTGGTGCCATCTTAGCCTGACCACACTGGAGCTGCCAGTACTGCAGCCTTTAGCGACCCCCTTGCAAAGAAGCCAGCAACTTGATGCGAAATAAGCGGCTGCACTTCAGTAGTGTAAGTGGTAGACATCTTGCTTTGCATGCCTGCCAGAACCTGCAGCAGCAGAGGCTGAGCCCACCTCGTCCTTCAGAGATCCAGAGCAGCACTAGACCATAAGTTAACTACCTTCTCCCACAGGATCCTGCCTAGTCTGACTACAGTGGCTCCCATGGCAAGCAATAGACTCCTGACATCTGAGACTTTGCAGATCACCCCTGAGGAAGCGGAGGTGGGTACTGCTGTCAGACACAGTAGAAGTGCAGATTATCAAACAGTTTCCAGGGTCATTGCAGTGGAAGAGTCCTACAATTCCCTAGCAGGGCCTTCAAAGATCACCACAGGACACTCATTCATGGTGTCTAGGGAGAAATCAAACCAACCCAGCCCTCTCTGTAGAGACTGTGGAACCCCACATTTACACTGGGCCTCCTCCCATCAACACCCACTGTCTGTGTAGGCAGAGAAAGATACACGCCCAGGATCCAGCACTTGCAATGGGTCTGATCCCAGTGATACCCATGGCCTGCACAGGCAGAGAGACATGCAGGCCCAGAGTCTGTGGAAAGCATGGAGACCTGCACTTAGGTTAGGTCCGGGCCAGTGACACCCACTGTCTGCATAGGCAGAAAGAGACACAGGCACAGGCCCTGTGGAGAGCTCAGAGGACCAGGCTTGCAGCTGGAGAGGCACCAGCAGCACTTGGAATCTGCATAGGCTGAGAGAGATACCAGGCCAGGGTCCCAATCACTGAAGGAGACCAAGAAGTGTGGCTGCAAACTGACGTCATTGCTATAGGGTACTGAGCAATTGAGAATGTTTGGAACATGATCAAGATTCTACTATAATAAGTGGACCTTAAATGACTGAAAGTATCCACACAGACCCAGGAGGACTGCAGAGGCCATGTGTAGCATGTTTACACGTTGGTTTTTGTTTTGTTTTTATTTTTTTCTTTTTCATTGTTGTCACATTTCTCTAATATGCTGAAGCTAGGAAGAAATTGTACATAGGAGGGACTCCAGACAAGGAAAGAGAAATCTTAGATGAGTAAAGAAGTAACTAGATGACTAATTATTAATTAAGAGAGATGGGAGAGGGGAAGAGGGAAACACCTTAATTCACATCATGTACATTCAAAAAATTATTAAAGTCAATCACTCAGGAGAACACAAGAAGGAAGGAGGGAGGAGAGAATGGGGTGGGAATTTGGGGAAGTACTAAATGAGTGATGTGTGCATATATGACTCATTTGGTGTGAATTAAATATCTCAATTGAGATCTCCAAAATGGATTGACCAGTGAAGGAGAATTTTTTTTTTTTTTTTTTTTTTTTTTTTTTGCGGTACTGGGGATTGAACTCAGGGGCATTCTACCTCCGAGCTACACCCCCAACCCCATTTTTCATTCTTTATTTTGAAACAGGGTCTCACTAAGTTGCGGAGTGCCTCACTAGGTAGCTGAGCCTGGCACAAACCCGGATCCTCCTGTCTCAGCTTCCCAAATGCTGGGATTACAAGCCTGTGCCACCACGCCGGACTCACTAAGAAGGAGAATCTTTTAATCTTTTTCTTGGGAGTATAAGCTAAGGTAGAAACTAAGCATGAGAAAGTGGAGAGGGATCTCCTCCTACTTAGTCAGATGTCCACGCATTCACCTTTCTGCCCTTTGACTAAGCTCCATACACCGATGTCTAGTTGTCTTTCTTAATTTCATCTGTAAAGGAGGAATCTCACATCTATAGCTTGAGGGGGTAGAGGCATAGGATCTAGTTGAATGATTTAATGGAAAACAAGTGTAATTTAATTTTTAAGCTGATTTTCAACCACACTTCCTGTTTTTATTTATGGATTCACTTTTAGAGGTTACTCCAATTAATAAACCTTTCTGGGGTTTCAAGAAACAAACTGGATGTTTCTTGCTTAAACTTTTGTTTATATACAGGCTTTGGATTTTGTCATTAATTAACACAATCACCATCTGGTCAGTCTGTAAAACTATTTGCTACTCTCATTTTTTCTTTATTTCTCTAGGTCCTAGAGGTTTATAATCCTGGTTTCTTTGCTTTTACTTTAGTGATAATTCAAGAAGGAACAGAGTTTATTCAGTATCTAAAGTCTATTTTTCTATCTTGCAATTTCAGGGACAGATAATTATAATGCATAGATAAGTTTTTTTTTTTCATTAAAATCTTAGTGACAGCTTTGTTTTGAAAGAAAAACAAAAACCTTAATCTTCTTAATATATCAAAACTATATTATATATGTTTATGACATTTCTCTAAAAAATTTCTTTTCACATTTAGCTTTTAATCATATTTGTATGTCAGGATTAAAAGTCTTGACAGAAAGTGACACATTGCTCATGTAGAAATTTTTCTTTTTTCTACAAACACTATGGATTGAGAATAGTATAAATTTTATATTGTGTGTTATCTCCTTTAATATAATGTGCCTGACAGGAAGAGTGGCATATTCTACGGGTAGATGAACAATACAGTGTCTTAGTGACTGTCCACTCATGAGATACTACAAGTAGCCTGTTGTCAAATAATTTCTCATGCTAGACTTGGTTTTCAAAGTTTTGATGGAGATAATCCATGCTTCAGTGTTTATGGAAAATCCAGTCAAGCAATTCACACAATTACACGTTTCACATTTGCATTTTAACTACTAGGAATTATATATTTGGGGGCATAGATGCTTAAACTGTAATATTATACAGTTGCCTTAATTTTATAATACACTTGCCTTAATTTTGAAGGTAGAAAGGTATTTCTCAACTACGTATTTGACTAATAAGTATATTGATTGAAATTTTAAAGGCAAATCAATTTTAAAATACCTCTTCAATAGTTTCAATAATAATAATTGAAGTATAGATTTCAAAAACTTGATTATGCACAAATTGTTCATTGAAGAATTGATGACAATCTGACTCACCTTATTGGAGGTAGTTTACAGAAGTAGAAACAGTATTTGCCTGTGTGGGCTTTAAAAAGTGTCACTCTCACTTTTGATACAGTTTGTGAAAGTGAATTTGATGTTATATTGAATGACAAGTTAACATCCTCGTCTAAGTGCCTGTCTAGATTTGGAGAGCTAGAGTAATTATTTTATGTTAAGCCTTTCTCTTATAACAAAATACATAATTTTATTGTCTGTATGGGTACAAAAGACTTGATTAAGCCTCTCTTAAACCAATATTTAATGCAAGTAGCAAGAATATCTATCTTTCCATACATTGACTGCAATCTCAACATCTGTCCATGCCAGAACCCTTTAGAACTGGGCATTTCTGCATTCATTCAAAGGCTTATTGTAAACTTCTAGAGCTTCAGAGTACTGTGAGGCTTGTGAAAATAAAGTTAGAAAAATTGAAATACTCTTCAATAATTTTGAAACTACAAGAAAGGATATACAGCTAGACAGAGTAATTTGAACACTTCAAATCTTCTTGTGTTTGATATTTATCTAGTTTTGTGATTGTGGGTATGATATTATTGTCTTTTACACATGAAATATTCAGTACCTACAGGTTTATATGATTTTTTAAGAAGTTGAAAGATTCCCTAAAAATGCATGCAAACAAAATAGAATTTGTTCAGCATAGATATCATTTACCTGGGGAGCAGGTCCATATATTTTGTCAAATACTCAATATGCATATATAATAAAAATGATTAAAAATAAACTTAGAAGTTTCTTCTGAAAGTTAAGGTTTTTATCATTTATCAAATGAGATAAAATATGCTGGGTAATGCTAGTTTTGAATATCAAACCAATCTTCTAGGGCTTAGATCTATTGACAAACTAATAGCCACTTCCATACTGGTAATTATACCACTACTTGAATATAGAAGAAAATGTATATTGTTAAATGGAAAGAAAATAAGCCCACATATCAACTCAAGTTGCTTTCATGAGTGTTATTTTGGGACTTTTTCCTTTTAACCTCTATTTTTTTCTACATTATTGTCTCAGTCAATGCTGAGTCCATGCTGTAATGCAAAACTACTGACCACACAATTTAGAGGAAGGAAGATTCATTTGCTCACAGTTTTTGGATATTAGGGTTCAGGCTATGTCAAGCCTGGTGTGCAGAGCTCAGGTCATGGTAGCAGGAAACAGAAAAAGGGAGAGAGCAAGGACTGTGCTCTCACATCATGGAGGCCAGGACTTAGAGAGAGCCAGTAAAGAAGAGGATTAAAAGACAAAAGCACAGTCCCTAAGGCCACACCGCCAGGGACCCACCTTCTCAAGCCATGCCCCACTTGCCTAGGTTACCAGCTAGTAAATCCATTAATATGAAGTTATCCGCTGATGATATTATAACATTTATACATGAGCTCTTCCGGGAACATTCTATATCTATCCATAACACTCTGCCACTGACCCCTGAAGAACTCATGACCGTTTCAGAATGCAAAATGCATTTAGCCCCTCTCCAGGAGGTCTCCTCATCTTAACAGTTTCAGAATCCCTCAAAAGTCCCAAAGTGCAATCTCCTCTGAGATGCAATGTGAAATCTTGGCTCTGATCCTCTGTTAAAGAAAATAAAAAGCAAGTTATATGCACCCAATATGCAATTACACAGACCAAACATTTGCATTTCAAGAGGAAGAAACTGGCCACAGAAAGAAGGAATGGGCCAAAACAGTATCAATATCCAACAGGGCAATCCTTTAATCTTGTAGCTCCATTTCTAGCATCTGAGACACATGGTGGTAGATGTGATTTCCAAAAGGCCTTAACAGCTCTGCTCTGTTGTCCTGGTTGACTGCAATGAGTGGCATACTGGGTCTTCTAGTCCCACTCCATGCCTCACAGTTTTCAGCCTTTACTAGTGGTTGTTCCACATTTTTGGCATTTCTAAATATCAGGATTTTTTCTTACAACTTTGGCTTCATTCTTACAGCTTCACAAATTTCCCTATTTGATCCTGCTTACAGGAATTCTTCTAGACGTCCAAGGTCTTCCTTTGAAATCTAGGGAAAATATTCCATGATCCCCCTTTTGTCTCTCAAAGTCAGCATTACATGATCGCCAAAATTGACCACCAGCAGGAAAGGTCGTCAAGCCCTTTTCAATCACTGGAACTGTGCCCTTTTTAATCACAGCTGCATCTGGGCCTGCCTCAATGATGACCTCCATTGGCCTGTCTCAATCATGGCCACAATGAATTTGTCTCAATATTGGCTGCTCCTGTTCCCATCTCAATCCTGGTCACCACCAGACTCGTTTCACTCATAGCCACCACCATTGGACCCTTATTTCTATGGTTCAACACTTGTACTTAAACTGCCCTAACCACATTTCCTTTCTGTTGCTATGCAAAATATCCAGCCTCCTTTCAGCTGTCCTTCACAGTACCATCTCTCTGGGTCCCAGCTTTACACATGCCTTTCTGGCCAAACTACAAATCTACAAAATCTCTCTGCTTTGCTTTCAGCTTCCAAAATCCACTGTACAATTAGCTGAATGCAGGTGTCAATATCCATGATGCATTCTGGATACTTTGCTCTTTTGAGATTTCCTGTCAGCCTAATCAGTCCATCTTCTTTAAATTTGATGTCACACAAAGTTTCAGAACATGGGAAAAATTGATATTAATAGTACAACATCTCTCTCAATAGCATCATAATATTCTATAAAATGTTAGAGTATAGCATCACTTAGAAATGTAAAGAAAAATATTTTAATCACATTGAAGTTTACTATGATATGTAATTGTAAAGTACAAATAAAATAATTTTTAAGAAGTAAATTAAACACGTGCATGATTAGGGACATAATATTTACTGAGCTCTATTATGACAGTTATTTAAATATACTATACAAATTCAGTGTCTCTAAAAGTTCCACAATTGTTCTGTGTGTGGTACTAAGGATTGAACCCAGGGGTATTCTACCTCTGTCTATACTCCCAACTCTATTGTATTTTTTTGTTTTAAAATAGGTTCTCCCTAGGTTGTGGAGAGTCTCCATATTTGCCCAGGTTGTCCTTGAACTTGAAATTCTCCTGTCAGCCCCCAAGTACAAGGATCACAAGCATTTGCCAGCATGCCTGAAAATTTTGTTTTTTAAAATATTTTTATTATTGTACTGCAAGTACACATTATATTGAGATTCAATGTGATACAAACATACATGCACACAGCTCTTGGTGTAGTTCCTTCTACACCACACCTGGATCTCTCCTCCTTCCTTCCCATACATGTTACTGAAATTGATAGTTCATATATTGTCATAGTATTATCTGAAGTATTTCCTCTTTCATTCCTCCTTTTTACTTTCCTTCTTCTATTCTATAGATCTCTCTCCATAGTATTTAAAGTCCTTCATATTTCCTATTTTCTCTCTAGCTTTCACATATGAGAGAAATATAACCCTTGATTTTCTAAGACAGGTTATTCTCACTTAGCAAAATATTATTTTTGTTTTTTAAATATGCATTTTGCCGGGTGTGGTGGCTCACACTTGTAATCCCAGCATTTGTGAGGCTGAGACGGGAGGTTCTGGGTTCGCAGCCAGCCTCAGCTACCTAGTGAGGCACTCCGCAACTTAGTGAGACCCTGTTTAAAATAATAAAGAATAAAAAATAGGGCTGGGAATGTAGCTCAGAGGTAGAATGCCCTTGAGTTTAATCCTCAGTACCGCAAAAAAAAATGCATTTTAAGTGAAAATAAAATTTGAATATTTAAATGAATATCTAAAAATCACAAAGTTAATTACATTGTAGATAGAATAAGAATATAAATTCAAATGTTGGACTACAGAAAAATCATAATTTTTATCTGTATGAAAATTCCTTCATAAAGGGAAGGGTAGATGGTAGGTTTTGATTGTTTATATTGAGATATTATATAGTCATTAAAATCATTTTGTAAACAACAAATTATATAAGCATATTTTATGACATGCAAATGTTGGCATCCCAAATTTTTTCATGGAGTTATATCAGGAAAAGTTAACTTGCTTTTACATTTAACTCTATCATATTTTTTTCATGTTAATTACACATTTAATATGATTTGGTGAGAAAGGATTAAAGTTAAAAAGCATAATTTTATTTTACATTTAAGCTTAGGTGTTTCCTTATGAAATGAAAGTTCAGTGTAATTGTTTTCTAAAAAGTAAAATTATGTGTAACAAATATACTTCACCTCAAGCATTTTAATTTAACTTTTATGACAGAATCAATTCAGAATTGAGTATCAACATGTTGTGAATTACCTTTCTAATTACCAGCAATTAAGGGAAATGCAATTCAATTAAATGTAATTAAAATAAATTTACCTATCATTGTTTAAAATAAGAGATAAGAGACAGAGAAAGGTAAATAAAATACAAACTATTTTGTCAAGTTCTTTATAAAAGTGAAGTTAGACTACTTTGCTTAACACAGTGACATTTTAATTTAATCTTATGCAGATCTATCTATTATTTAAAGATTGGAAGAAAGGCTAAATACTACATAAATAACAATAGCCATCTTTTAAATCTCTGATATTTAGATACAAAATAAAATGGCCAGACCTCATGGCACATGCCTGTAATCTCAGTACTTGGGAGGCTGAGACAGGAGTAGCACAGGTTTTCTGCCACCCCCAGCAATTTGGTAAGGCTATCCCTAACATAATGAAACCCTTTTTTTGAAATAAAAAATAATGTAGGACTGGGGTTATAGCTGAAAGATAGAATGCCCCTGAACTCAAGTCCTAGTACCAAAAAGAGAATAAATAGATGATAGATAGGTGCTGATGTTGGTCTCAAACCTACGATCCTCTTGTCTTAGCCTTTCAAGTACAGGCACATGCTACTAGGCCCAGCTTTTGACCCTTTCTTGATAAATATAGACCTAAAAATAACTATGACCAATGGCCAATGGAATTTAATTTGCAGTAATAATTTAAAAGTGCCACTATTTTCCTTCAGCTCTAAAATGTTAAGGACCCTAAAAGCTATATTAGAAAGAAGTTAGATTTAATGATCTTATATATTTTGTGATATATTTAAAATAATTGTCAGTTTTCTTCAATTAGCAAATCCAACAAGAATGTAGAAAACATTTCTTATTCCTTACCCTTAATAACTTAAGTATCGAATTCACATTACTCTTTCCAAATAAAAATACAAGCAAAAACAACACACACACACACACACACACACACACACACACACACACACATACCTAGTATTATGCAAGTTTCCTACCAGATGGATATCAATAACTTCACTTCAGAATTAAAATTTTACCAAAAAATTATTCTCCCATAATCTGTGTCCAGCCAAAGTTTTATTTTTTAAAACCACTAATTACTCTCCTGAAGTAGTATATATAGGAAAAAAAAAATACTGGCTGTTTAATTTTAACTTTACAAACAACCATTTTCGGTAAGTAATAATTAGTTTATTAAGACTATTATATATTTATTTTTTCCAGACACTCCTCAGAGAGCTTCATATTTAATTCTTAAAGAAATTTTTACAGAAGGTCACTAGTATCCTCAATTTATAGGCTATCCAGACCTAGCAGTTAGTTGGTTTGTCCATGGATATAAAATCTCTGAACTATATTCAAACCTGGAATTCTCGCTCTCCAGGTAATGATACTGCTTTTTCAGCAGGAGAGTCTCAGGTTTTGAGATGGGCACAAAAATACTGGATAAAACAATAATTCAAAAGAAAAAATGAGGATATTCATTTTATTCTTTCATAATCATTTTGATTCTATATATACATTTTACAATTTTATGAAATGAGAAGTTTGTACATTATTTAATTTAAAATAACATATTAGATGTAATTAAAATGTCTATGGGTGTATTGCTCTCCTTACGAAAGAAATCTACAAAAGTTTACCTTCCGTGTATAATCTGATAGGAGAGTATTGAAAGGTAATATAACATTAGACAGTTTCCTCAGCAAAGTGGTCCACGTGTAGGTTTGAGAAAAATAAGTACTTAAAGACAGCACATTGTGATATTTGGGTAGACTGTCAGGACATTTAAATGCAACAAGCACATGCCTTGCACTGTGCAAATATAAACTTCATTTGCATTATCACACCAAAAAAGTTATTTGAGAGAAATATATAAAAGTATTAAATTGTGCAAAAGACCATTTCCTGTAAAAATGCCATTCCCTCGACAGAAGGATCTCAGTTTTAAGATGAAAACTTTCTTCCAAAAGTATATTAAACCCCTCCCAGAGTTATTATGTTGGGATATAGGCAAAATTTTTTTCAAGTCTCTATTTGATCTTGCAAACTGATTCCAAACCCACTAAGCCATAGCAATAACAGAAAGAAAAAGCCAATCCCTTTATTGCTTTAAAAATTTTTTTTTCAAACTTGGCCAAAGAATTAGAGAAAATGGAGCAAGTCCTTATTTCTAGAATCTTACAACTGCCTTTGCTGTGAAGATGTGATTGGCAGTCAGTAAAGACAGTGATAAGTCGTAGAATATTGCTCAAACTCAGAGCTATGGATAGCTTTCTGGTTTGGAGCAGCACACTTCCTCTTCTTGACTTTTAGAGAGTAAGATCAAAAGAAAAAAAATGTAAAGAGAATGCAGGTAACAGAAGCCAGATGTTCAATTTTATTAATCAGTAAACTAAAAGATTACCATAAAATACACTTGTATCTCAACTCAGAAAGAGCCAGCCTCTAACAAAATGTCAAGGACATATCAAGCAATAGGCTTTGTATATTAAGTTTAGTAATACTGTTCTGTTTTGTTATCACTTCTTTTAATCAAAAGTCTCAGAAAGGCAAAAGATTGAATTTTAATGATCAAATATATAGGTTGAAAAAACAAAGAAATTAGATACAGTTTTATAATTCATTATTTTGTGTGATTAATAAGGAGGTTTTTCTCAAGCTCTAGTTGTAACAGTTTTTTAAAGGAATTTAGCAACAACATAGCATAGTTTGTTTTAAAACTATATATACACATAAGTAATTAAGCAAGTACCATCTCTTTGTAAGACAAAGGTGGCAAAAAAGCTGGTTTGGTCAATTTTTGCTATTTATTTTTATTAAAATATATGGCATATGTTTATTTCACATGTATATATATAAACACGTATATAAATATGTATTATAATAATATATACTATTCCCCTGTCAGCAGGTCCTTTTCCAATTTTTTCTTTTAGTTTTGACATTTTATTTTTAATGATATTTTGTTGGTGCATTGTAATTGTATGCAATAGGTGAGATTCTCAGTGATACATTCATATATACACATAACATTATTTGGTTTGTTCACCATATCTCCCCTTCCTTTCTCCTTCCCCCTCCCATGTATGATAGATTTGTAATGATACATTCATATAGTCACCTAACTTTATTTGGTCTGTTTCCTTCCCAACACCTACACCCTCCCTCCCCCAATCTCATTCTCCTATTCTCCTGGTTAGATTTCTATTCAGTATTCTGAATACAAAATGTGTTCTATAATTTATGGAGAAGACAGAATGATGTAAAGAATACTGTAATGACTTAATATAGAGAGAACTAGTGTATAGAAAGTAAAATACTATAATAAAAAGGCAAAAGGCATCCCAGTCAGATAGAAGTTAATTTGAAGTTGAACTGTATCTTAATGTGTGACCATGGATAAGATTCTAAATCCCTCTGAGTCTCAAATTTTTAATTTTGAAAACTGGAAATAATAGTATTTATATTAAAATAATAATAGAATCTTAAAATTTTGTTTATAAGACATCAGTATGTAGTTGATTTCCTTCCTTCCTCCCTCCCTCCCTTCCTCCCTCCCTCCTTTCCTTCCTTCCTTCCTTCCTTCCTTGTGGTACTATGGATTGAAGCCAGGGAGTTTCTACCTTTGAGATAGACATCAAGTCCTTTTTATCTTGAAACAGGATCTCACTAAATAACCACATGCTGGCTGCAAATCTGTGATCCTCCTGTCTCAGCCTCTCAGGTAGTGTGATTACAGGCATGTGCCACCACTCCTGGCTTATAGTTGATGTTCAAAATCTGCAGTCTCCAATGTGATAGCCACTAGCCACATGTCATTATTCAACAACTGAAATTATATACTGAGGCCAAGAACTGAGATTATGAACTTCTAATTGTATTTAATTGATTAATATAAATTAAAATTTAAAATTAAAAAGTATTTATAATTTCAAAATATAATTCTATAGAAACTTTGTGTTGAAATTTTATAAAGACTTTTTGTAAAATTTAGATATGCTTGGAACAAATTGCATATGTGTGTCTAACTTTTTCAATCACAAATTTAAAAAATAAAGATCATACATTATTGATGAAAATTTATTGTCTAATTTGAGATTTACTATAAACACAAAATGAACCATATTTCAAGAAATTGTTATAAAAAGAATGTAAAATAGCTCAGTAATAAATTTTTATATTTATTACATTTGAGATTATAAAATTTTAAATACATTAAGGTTAAATTCAATATCAACTAAAATTTATTCCACTTGATTCTCATTATAATTTTGAATGTTATTAATAAAAATTAAAATTATGTATGTATCTTGAAATTTCTATTATTTAGTATTGCTATATAGATCCTATTTTTATTTAATGTATTGAAAAATAGCAAAAATTTAATTCTAGGAAAAGATACTTGTTTTGTATTTACCCAGTTGGTGGTTCTTTACCTTAGTTTCATGTTGGTTTATCTGAAGAGCTCAAAAAAATCTCTACCTATCTTCCACCCTATGATAACTGTATTCAATGTAAAAATCACTGTTCTAGATTTGTGTGTGTGTATGTGTGTTTGTGTGCATGCGTATGTTCAGTGAGAGATTTTAACCCAGGAGTGTTCTACCTCTGAGCTATACCCCCAACCCTATTTTATGTTTTTTATTTGGAAACAGAGTCTTGCTAAATTAGCGAGGCCAGCTTCAAACCTGCAATCCTCCTGTCTCAACCTTCCCCAAAATGGGATTACAGATATGTACCACCAGGCATGTTCTAGATTTTTATAAATCATATTCTTGCAACTGGAAATGACCGGATCAGTCTAAAGTAGGAGAGTTTCTTCTTTCTATTTTAGAATACATCCAAGTTGACTTGAAAATCTATCTTCATTCCCTTTATTCAGTCACTTATTTCATTTTTCATATAGTGAAAATATGTATATTTTTACAATCATGAAGAATTAAAGGTGGGAGTTTGAAGTCAACCATGGCAACCTTTCAGCCACTGTAGGTGTCACCTATCACCTGCCTTTGTTACTCACCCTTGCAGCTTCAACATATTCAACAGGAAGAATCCCTTTACTGGGGGGAGGGATGGGAGAAGTTGTGGCTCATATTATCCTATACAAATAAAATCACATAATTTTGACCCCATAAGTTTTGCCTACTTTCAGTTTCTAATTCTCAGGAAATAGACGGCCCTTAACCTAGTTAGAAATCTAAACATAACACTTATATTTGTTTTCCCCATCTTTTATCCTCATTACCATCAAGTCTCTAAATTCCTGCTACTCCTGTTTCTTTCCTTTCTAAACTTCATCAAAGCCACCATGCTTTGTGACCTGATACTGTATAAACCTCCTCCTCCCCCTCCTCCTCCTCCTCCTGCTCCTGCTCCTCCTCCTTCTCCTCCCCCTCCTCCTCTTCCTCCTTTCTCTATCTCTATGTGGGCAGTCTAGTCATCCTTTATACTCCAGATGAACTTTTCAAAATATATTGAATCATGTGATATCTACACTTAAATACCTTTAATTTCTTCTCATTTCTCAAAGATAAAACAACTTCCTGCAGATAATTTACAGGCTTTAAATCTTCTGGTACTATTTGGATTTATTTGGCATTACTTGCCGTCTCCCCCCTCCACTCTCATTTCTTACAGTCTCCCATACTTTTCAGGCTCCTTTAAGGTACCAGATTTCCAGTGGAATTTGATTAATCAAGTGTGTGTGTGTGTGTGTGTGTGTGTGTGTGTGTGTGTGTGTGTGTATTACTGGGTATTGAACCCAGGGGCATTTAACTTCTGAACCACATAGCCCTATTTTATTTTTAAATTAAATTTTGAAACAGGGTCTCACTAAGTTGCTGAGGGTCTTGCTAAGTTACCAAGGCTGGCCTTGAGTCTGAAATCCTCTTGTTTCAACATCCCAAGTACTGGGATTACAGGCATGCATTACTGCAGTCCACTAAGCACCATTTTTATAAGGATAAAGACAAATATTCAGACTTTACAATAGTGTTACTACTCAAACCCTTGCAGGATTTTCTATCAGCCCCCAGCCATCATCAGGACCACTGGGTTTGTCTTGACACCTCCCCTCAGCTGACTATGAATACTCTCTCCTTTCTCTTCTTTCAGTTTCCAGGATTTCATCAGGGAAGCTTTAACTACTGTAATCCCCCCACTGCACTCTTCTATAGTATTTTGTATCTCCATTCTATTTGTTCCAACTATGTTTATCTGTGAGAATTCTTGACTAGCCTTCTTCCTAATCAGGCAATATACTCCAGGAAGACAAGGGTTGTGTAAATTTTCACTTACTAATATCTCTGCAAAATATAACACATAGAGATTTCAAATATTTATTAAATTAGTGACTGAATTGTAGCATATAAATAATATAAACTAGAAAATGATATATTTAAAATTTTCATTTTCTAGGAAATAAGGAATTCTCAACCATAAGTGATTAAACTATTTTTCTTCTATGGAACCTTGTCTAGATTTTCAGTTTTTGATTATCCTCACCTCTGGGTCTTGCCCTTTTCTTGGCAAACTTCTTTAGATCAAGAATTATTCTACATCTTAAAGAGGCTTTAACTTATCCAGGCATGAAGGTATATGCCGGTAATCCCAGTACTTGGGGGCTGAGACAGGAGGATTGAGGTTCATGTTCATGGCCAGCCTCAACAAACTTGTGAGGCCCTCCACACCTTAGTGAGACCCTATTTTCAAATTTAAAAAATAGGACTGGGAGTGTAGCTCAGAGGTAGAATGCCTCTGGCTTCAATCCCCAGTAACACACACACACACACACACACACACACACACACACACACACACACACACACACAAGAACCTACACTAAAAGGAAATTTTATTTTTCACCAAAATGAACTGAAACGATTTTTACCACTTTCTTGTGTATCACATAAAAATGACACTTCTTCCCATGTAAAAGTAGCTCCTACAACACACCATCTGCTCTGTGAATTTTGTGCTTTTGGTCAGTTATCTCTGTCTTCTTAGTTCTTTTAATTAAAAATAGTTTATTGCCTATTGAAAAAACTAAAGAGGATGTTCTCGTTGGGATAGAATGGTATTATTTATATATACTTAGAAAAATGTCATCCACTTTGAAAACAGACTAATATTTAAGTAATTGGAATCCAATGACATATCCAATTAACAGACTACTATTTTCCCCAGCCTGGCTAAGTTTCTTTAAAAAAATTAATCAAACATCAAATCTTGGATCAGGAAATGAAAGATCTAGTTTCTGGTTTCCAGTTTCTGGCATACTCTTGTCATTCATGGTTGCAATTCTGGGAAGAGGATCTCCAAGCCAGCCTATTTGTCTTCCTAAAGTATGTCCCATCCTCTCTCCATCTCAGCAACTTCAAACCAAAAAATTAATGATGAAAAAGTAATTTTGTAATGGTTATCAATTACTAATGAAAACATAAAGTTAAACACAGTAATTTGGAAATTTACTAACTTCTCCAATCCTGAACTGCCCATTCTCATAAGTTTCTCTGACTCATTAATACTCATGAAATCAACTTAATCTTGGACATCTTAACATGAACTGAAGCCATGTAGAGGGTAATACAGTAGCTCTCCCTGGGAGTTCGCAGTCTAATTCTAAAGGTGATGTAACCATAAAGTAATAATTGCAAATAATATTACCAGCCAAGACCTAATAAAAGTATTAGTAAATGCTAAAAGGATTGAGTGTGGTGGAATAAGCTGAAATTTTCTGGGCAGTAAAGAAAGCATTCTAGGTGGGAGATACAATGTGATCAGCTATTTGAAATAAAGGCAGAGCTGACAGGGAAAGCTGTAAATCAACAATTAAAAAAAAAAAGAATGCATTTTGACAGAGGATTAGTCTATTCGTTTATTATTCAGATAATACAATTTAATTTTAAATATATTGACACAGTTCCCACAATGTGTCCAGGACTGAGTTGAGTCTTTTTAAGACTCAAGATATAGGAGGAAAGTGGTTCCTGACTTCATATAAATTACAGAGGCACACATTGCACAGGATGAATGTATGTATGAAGTATAAACTTGCAAATATGAGCAAGAAGAGTAGTAACAGGGACCAGATTAGTTTTTCAATTTTTAAATAAAATAAAACATTAAAAGACAAATCATATGAAACCATACATATCAAGACATTGTAAAAGAAAGACCATTTCTCTGAGAGTATGATTACTGAGAAGGTGAATTCTATGGTTGACCAATTTATTGTTCAACATAAATGAAAATTGCTTTTTGAATATAGGTATCATTCATAAAAATTTCATTACTTCTTATAATCTCAAAATGTTTTCTGTTGAATTCTTGACTCTTACATAGCAGATCATATCACTTGTCAATAATGAAAGGTTAATTTTTCTGTCAGTTTTTATAAGTCAATATTTATTTATTGTTATAGTAGTTCTTCCTTATACTCAGTTTCATTTTCTGTGGTTTCAATTACCTGCAGTCCAAGATAATTAAATAGAAAATTCCAGATATTATCCTTAAGTTTTAAGTTGTATGCTGTTCTGAGTAGTGTAATGAACTCTTGTGCCATTTCACTCTGCCCCCCCTTAGGAAGTGAATCATCTCTTTCTTTAGTATATTCAGGCTGGAAAAGCTACTCACCTATTAGTCACTTAATAGCCATCTCAGTTATCAGACTGACTGTTGCAATATCACAATGCTTGTAAAAAGATATGATACTATTGACAGAATTTGACATATCAACTGGAGTCTTGTAATATAGCCCTTGTGAATAAGGAAGGACTTCTGAAACTTGGACTTTCATTTGTGAAAAGAACTGGTGATGTGAGACATAACTTGTTTTACTATTAAAACATATTTTATTAGAATTAAAATAATCAACCCAGGTGTCCATCAACAGATAAATGGATCACAAAACTATGGGGAATACACACAATGGAATTCTACTCAGCAATAAAGAAGAATAAAATAATGTTATTTGCAAGAAAATGGAAGGACCTGGAGAAAATTATGTTAAGTGAGATTAGCCAATCACAGAAAGTGAAGGGACATATGTTTTCTCTAATATTGACAAGCTAGGGAATAACTGTGATATCAGAGGGACTCCAGATAACATAGGAGAAACCTTAGTGAAGCCAGGGAGGTGGTCTAAGGGAAGGGGAGGGGGAAGATTGAGGTTCATTATTGAAAATACAAACATCCACTGTGTGTACATATCTGAAAATTCCAATATCAGTCTCAGTCCTCTGTATGGGAAGGGAGGAGACAGGGAGGTTGTGGAGAGGCACCAAGTGCTGGGTTCATGTATGTCAATGTCAACATGATTTACATTATGATGTGAGATGATAATGCACCAATAGAAGCACATTAAAACTTTTTTTAAAAGAAGTAAAATATGCAACAAAGCTAAGATAATAGGTCACAACTTGATGACACCACATAAATTAAACACATCTATACCAAATACTCAGATTAAACAAAAAGAACACTACCAAAGCCCCCTAAATAACTCTCTTTACTTTTTCTGAAATTACACATGAAAAGATAGACAGACTTAAGATTTCTAACACATTGATTCATCTTGCCTGTTTTTGAATTGAATATGAATGAAACCAACCATATATATTCTTCAATTTTGAATTGTTTTCCTTTACATTATGTATGTGACATCTGTTCATGTGTTGCATACAGCAATATCTACCATTCTAATCTCTATACATTATTCAATTGTATGAATATGTATTGTTTACTTATCCATTATATGGTTGATGGATGTTTACTTTGATTCCAGTTTTAGCTATTAGGAATACTACTACTGTGAATATACCAACATTTCTATTAAGTAGAAACAAGAAGTAGAATTTCTGTGTAATACAGGGGAAGTATGATTAGCTTTAGTAGATACTGCCAACTTTCCAAAATAACAGTTTCAATTTACATTCCATCAGAAAGATTTTGTGTTCTAACACAAAACATGTTTAACAGAACATACTGGTCTTATGGCCTTAATTGGTACTTATAACTATCTTCTTCTATTATCCATTCTGTATTCCCTCTGTTTTCAGCAAGCACTTCTGTAGGTATTGGTTCTTTACCTTGAGGGGTGACCTACACCTACATTCCTGGAGGATCTGAGACATTTGCCATTTTGCCTGGATTAGGTTGTTGTAGTTTTCTATTGACTTTAATAAAAGGGCATGGCAATCCTAGGAAACACCCTAAGGAATCTCCTGCTTCCAAGGCGTACTCCTCCTTACCTTCATTGTGGAGTAATAGTCCTATTTCCCCTTGGTAATTTTGATCAATCAGCCCCACCAACACCATAACTCCCTTCTTATTCTGTTGACTCAGGTAGGAGGAGTCTGAAGTGGCCAGGGGGAAGTCTTAACTTCCAGTTTGGTGTAATTGTTGTACAACTCTGTAATTCAGTACTTGGGAGGGTGAGACAAGACAATCATAAGTTTGAAGACAGCCTCAGCAACTTAGCAAGGCTCTTAATAATTTAGTGAGACTCTGTTCCAAAATAAACATAAAATAGAGCTGGAGTGTAGCATTCCCCTGGGTTCAATCTCCAGAAACACAAACACACACACACATACACACACACACACACACACACACACACACATTCCAGTTATATGTTAATATATCACTGCTACCTTTCAATTGATCATTGATCTTAAATTTTACTGATTTGTATTATAATAACACATATGTAATACTATATGCAATTCATCACAAATTTAGATGTACAGCCACTAATTTTAATATAAAAATATGTTAAAAATATCTGTTTTCAAACATGAAAATAATCCATGTATAATAAAACTGTATCATTTCAATAGCATATTTTAAAAATAATTTTCTTTTATCTTTCTTCCCTAAACACTTATACATTAATTTACTTTTATATGTATCATCTTTTACAATTGCCAGATATCTATGTGGCTTCACAGAAGACTGTGATTGCCTCAAGGGAGGAGACCATGTTTCAAACATCTTTATTCATACTGCTCCTAATACAGTGGACAATACATAATATGCACTTGATAATTGCTTGTGAATTAAATTAAAGTAAGTTTACAAGTGTTTCTCAAAATTAAAAAGCCAGCCGGGCGTGGTGGCGCACGCTTGTAATCCCAGCATTCGGGAGGCTGAGACCGTAGGATCCGGGTTCGCGGCCAGCCTCAGCTACCTAGTGAGGCACTCCACAACTTTTGACAAGGGTGCCAAAAACATACACTGGAAAAATGGAAATAAACCTCTCTCTCTCTCTCTCTCTCTCTCTCTCTCTCTCTCTCTCTCTCTTTTTCTCATGTTACTGGGGATTGAACCCAGGCCATTCTACTTCTGAGTTGCATCACCAGACCTATGTTATTTTATTTTGAAACAGAGTTTTGTTAGGTTGCCAAAGGCCTTGCTAAATTGCTGACACTTTCCTAGAACATATGTTTCTCTTATCTCTGCCTCCCAAATATTGGCATTATAGGCATTATGTGCCAGTGCATCTGTCCATGGGCCATTTATTAAGACTTCCTGAATACCATGTTTTTTGACAAGTCAAAATGGAGGAAGCAAGTTTGTTCTTACTAGTATAAAAAAAGTAGAACTGCCCACTGCAGAGAAATAAACACCCAAAAGATATGAGAGAATATATCTTGATAATTTGGGAGTAGGTGGGCTTAAGAGCTAGACTTTTTTGCTTTACAGAGATAGCATCCTTTGATCAGCAGATTGTGCAGTAGGAGGATGCTATCACATTCCATATCCATTAGGATGATAACAATTTCTGACTACTTACTTTGCCCTGATGCTAAGAAGCTGAAAGGCTGAAATTTCTTCTCCTCCTCCTCCTCCTCCTCCTCCTCCTCCTTCTTCTTCTTCTTCAACATTTAAGAAAGTGAAGTAACTTCAGAAATATCAAATAGATAATTTAGAGTATTTAAGGTCAAGTCTTAGCGAATCATCTTCCACATTAATAAAAGCTATAATTGAATAATAGTGTATATTAACACAATCATTCTTATGAATTTCCTAGACAGATAAATCTGAAATTTTGATAGTTACATCATATTAAATTATCTGAAAAAAAACAACCTATTCTCTCTTTATCTCTCAAAACATATAAAATATTATCACTTTCATGTTCATGTTAAAATAAAGTTTAAGACAGACTATATTTAATAAAAATTAGCTTTCTTTTTTTTTTTTTTGCCATACTAGGGATTGAACCCAGGGGCATTTTACCTCTGAGCCACACTCCCAGCCCTATTTTTTCTTCTTTATTTTGAAACAGAGTCTCATTAAGTTGTGGAGGACTTCACTAAGTAGCTGAGGCTGGGCATGAACCTGTGATCCTCCTGTCTCAGCCTCCGAAGTACTGGAATTACAAATATGAGCTTTCTAAATCATATACCAAAATTTAAATTTTTTATGGTTACTAAATAGACTAGCAACATTCTCAATGTGTCTCTACTAGACTTTTTTTTCATACTAGGCATTGAACTCAGGATCATTCTACCTCTGAATGACACAGCCCTATTTTTTATTCTTTATTTTGAAACAAGGTCTCACTAAGTTGCAGAGGGCCTCACTAAGTAGCTGAGGCTGGCTACAAACCTGGATCCTCCTGTCTCAGCCTCCCAAGTATTGGGATTACAAGCATGCGCTACCACACCTGGCTTAGACTTTCATTACATGTCCTGAAGTACTTAAAGACTTTTGTATTCAACTTTCTCAGCACCAGCAAGAAGTACTTCCATGTCATACCAGCACATTCAATACATAAATGCAATATACTTATTTCTGGAACATTCTCCCATTCCTTTGTTGCTCATTATATTGCTGTTTATTTGGCTATGCATAATGGCTCTCTTCTCATTTGCATGAGGCGTTTAGAGATGATAAAGAGGGGCATCTGATATGTACTTAGAATTTTAAATGTTCTAGATATCAGAAAACATACACATTGCCACTAGGGTTATGGCACTCAACACTGGCACACCGTACTTTAAATGCTAACCCTCGAGCTGAGTGTGTTAGTGTACTCTTGTAATCCTAGTACTTGAGAGGCTGAGGCAAGAGTATCACAGATTCAAGGACAGCCTCAGCAAGTAGTGAAATACTCATCAACCTAGGAAGACCCTGTTTCAAAATAAAAATAAAATAATTAGAGCTGGAGATGTAGCCCAGAGTTATAATACCCCTGACTGGGTTCAATTTCCAATATTGTACCAAACAAAACAATAATGATAATAATAATAATAATAATAATAATAATAATAATAATAATAATAACAATAATAGCCGGGCATGGTGGTGCAGGCTTGTAATCCCAGCATTCGGGAGGCTGAGACCGGAGGATCCAGGTTCACGGCCAGCCTCAGCTACCTAGTGAGGCACTCCGCAATTTAGCAAGACCCGGTTTCAAAATAAAGAATAAAAAATAGGGCTGGGGGTGTAGCTCAGAGGTAGAATGCCCCTGAGTTCAATCCCCAGTACCGCAAAAAATAATAATAATAATTAAGCAAACAGTGTTAATCTTCATGAGATGACTAACACATAA
The DNA here is from genome assembly GCA_004027655.1 of Graphiurus murinus. Lineage (NCBI taxonomy): Eukaryota > Metazoa > Chordata > Mammalia > Rodentia > Gliridae > Graphiurus > Graphiurus murinus. The sequence continues at coordinate 14,545 of PVLC010006351.1, read as the reverse complement.
ATCATTTCTACATTTCCAGTCCTATGTTTTTTTAAATGAAAAGCTAATGTACTCAAATATACAAATTTTGAGACTGATATTGTAGACTGACACACATTATAAGTATGGGAGGATTTCAAGAGTAGGTAGGGGTGCTTGTTTGCAAACAGAAATTAACTTATCAAATACTGCTTCAGATATGAGTGAATCAGATTCTTGAACAATAAAGTATTGATGTATCATTTTCTTTTCTTTTTTTTTTTTTTTTGTGGTACTGAGGATTGAACTCAGGGGCATTCTACCTCCGAGCTATACCCCCAGCCCCATTTTTTTTTTTTTTATTCTTTATTTTGAAACCGAGTCTCACTAAGTTGTGGAGTACCTCACTAGGTAGCTGAGGCTGGCCGCGAACCTGGATCCTCTGGTCTCAGCCTCCTGAATGCTGGGATTACAAGCATGCGCCACCACGCCCGGCTTGATGTATCATTTTCTAATACAGCAAAACATGATTTTTTTTTTACTTTCCTTAGTTATTTAATTCCAGGTTTTAAGAGTGCATAAGTTATCTATCTTGAAAAGACATGTATAGGAGTTTAGAAAAAATTATCATTAAACAATTAATGTTGCTCTTAAAATTTCAATATAGGCGGGTCTAGAAATAACAGATGTAATGCATGATACTTTTTTTTACACTAGTGCTAGAAGGACATGATTACTAGAATTTATTAAAATGTATAATTGACAAATACAGTTTTGCCTATTTGATATATACAATGTGATAATTTCAAATAAATGTGCATTTTATGTTTTTTACATTAAATTAACACATCTATCACCACCTATAGTTAAAATTTGTGCATGTGTTAAAATTGACCTCTACCAAATTTCAGGGAGACATCACAATATTAATATATGTCACACTGGTGTACATTAGATTTCCAGAACCTATTCATCTTATAATTCACTAATAGTTTCTAATTTTCCCCAAACCCAAGTCAATGGCAACTAGCATCCTACTATTTTCTATGAGTTTAACTCTTATTCTCCACATATAAGTGAGATAATGTGGCATTTGTTTTACGATATCTGTTGAACTGCATTTAGCTTAATGTCCTTCAGGTTATTAAGGTTTCACAAATGACAAGATTTCTTTCTTTTTATGGGTGAATGATAATCAACTGTGTATTTGTATACATCAACATATATATGATATTTTCTTTATTCACTTATCTGCTAATAGACACTTTGGTTGTTACCGTATTTAGATATTGTGAATAATACTACAATTAGCGTGGGGTATACAGATATCTGTTTGAGATACTGATTTTATTTCCTTGGAATATGTACTCAGAAGTGGGATTGCTGGGTCACATGGTAATTCTTGTAAATTTGTTGAAGTAACTCTATAATTTTTTTTTGTAATTGCTGTACTAATTTACATGCCAACCAATGATGTGCAAGGACACCCTTTTCTTTATACCCTTGCCAACATTTGTTATCTTGGGTCATTTATTTTTGTTTTGCAGTGCTTCAGTTCAAACCCAGGGCCTTGAACATGCTAGACAAGTGCTCTGCCACTGTGCTACACCCTTTTATTATCTTTTTGCTAACTGGCATTTTTAGTGGAGTGGTCTTTGATTTGCATTTACATTATGATTACTGATATTGAACACCTTTTCATGTATCTTATGGCTATATGCATGCCCTCTTTTAGAAAATTTCCATTTTTTTGCAAGAAAGCCAGATCAATAGAAATACAAGATCCAGAGCAGGGTCAGGAGGCAATGATTTTGTTTAATGTTTGATCTAGTATCATTCATTTAGTTTTGCTTTTGTTACTTGTATGTTTAATATAATATGCAAAAAAATATATTTCTCAGATGAATGTCAAGGAGAATTTTCCTTAATTTTTCTTCTGAGAGATTTATGACTTCAGCTCCAATACTTAATTATTTCATTTATTTCAAATTAATTTTTGTATATGATGTACGATAATGATCCATTTTCACCCCATGAATGTAGATATTCAGTATTATTAATAAAATTTGTTGAAGATATTTAACTACTTTCAAAAATATTTATAACTACTAAGTGTATAAATAATTGTTTAACAATTCACATTTAGTGTAAATTTGAAAATCAATTATTCATTAGTTATAATTTATTGTCTTAGGATTATTAGATAATTTCAAATATTTAAATTATTAGAACATTATTAATTTATTTTTGCCGCTTGTATTCATTTATGCTTTATTTAATGTATTTTAATTTGGCATACTTTTAATAGAATTATATTTTGAACATATGCACTATCTGAGGAATTATATTCTATTTTACTCATTATATGTATAATATTTTGCATTATATCAAGTATGTTAGGATTATGTGCAGCTTTAGAATCATACTTGAACATTCATCAAAATCAACAGATTCTGTTCAGTTAAATGATTTATTTTGCACCCCAATGTAATGCATGCTGTATTTCTGAATATCTTATTCAGATAGACATGGGTTGCAGTGATACATATGTAGCTGCAATTGCAAAAAATAAGAAATATATGAATGTTAACAATTAAATTTTTAGTTTAAAAAAGTATATGTATTTTAAATTGAAAAGTCATGGCATATTTCTGATTCAAAATAAAGTGGAGCAAATAAATTCATTAAAAAATAAAAAATATAGACAGTGATATAAAGGTAAAAGTGACAAAGAGCATTTTAATTTACCACTCCTGATACCACTTTAAATATAATAATCCCCATCAATATTTGTATCTGTAGTTACAAATGGAGACTGTAGATATGTCTGAGTTTCCCATTTAAACTAAGAGTAGAATTGGGAGAGAAGAGGGAATATTAAAGACAGAAACAGTTCAAATAATACTAGTGAAATTATTACTACCAATTTCACTAACATATCTGGAGAGAAAGGAGGTGAAAGCAGGGCATGATTTTGAGGTAAATACACCAAGAGTTGTGTGCATGTATATTTTTTTGTGTGTGTGTGTGTGTGGTACTGGGGATTGAACTCAGGGGCGTTCTACCTCCGAGCTATACCCCCAGCCGTATTTTTTTATTCTTTATTTTGAAACCGAGTCTCACTAAGCTGCGGAGTGCCTCACTAGGTAGCTGAGGCTGGCCCCGAACCCGGATCCTCCAGTCTCAGCCTCCCGAATGCTGGGATTACAAGCGTGCGCCACCACGCCCAGCTTGCATGTATGTTTTTATCCCATTGAACTTCACTCTGATATATAATTGGAATGCACTAATATAACAATTTTAAGTATGTATAATTTGTTGAAACCTACATTATGTCTAATAATTTATAACACTAGTAGAAAAGTGTTGATACAACACCATAGGTTTTCTTAATTTTATTTACTTAGTTTTTACAATTATTGTTAGGCATTTAAGCATGTTTTAAGGTATTTACCATTATTTAGCATATATATATATATAAACATATGCAATATGTATCATATGGTTGAAAGTATATCTTGCAATATACTTTTTTTTCATTTATATATATATATATATATTATTGTGATAATTCGTGCTTTGTATTTATACATTTTTGTTAGGTACAAATTGATAAAGACAAATATGCACACATTTCTCATCTGACCCTATCCCCAATTCCCACCCCGCTCCCTCACCCTCCCTCCCTCTCAAGTTCAGTTCAGTGAGTGATCTTGATATAATTGTGTAAGTACATCATGTGCCTTAGTATACTCTCTCCCCCCACCCCCCGTCCATTCCCTTCAGTTAAGTCTACTTCTTTGTTTATCGAGGGTCTCTACTTTTTCATCTGGGGACCCTCTTATGTCCCATCTACTCCCTAACATCCGCATATTAGGGAGAACATATGTTTCTTAACTCTTTGTGACTGGCTAATCTCACTTAACATAATGTTTTCCAGTTGCATCCATTTCCTGCAAAGAACATGATTTTGTTCTTCTTTATGGCTGAGTAAAATTCCATTGTGTATATATCCCATAGTTTTGTAATCCATTCATCTGTGGATGGACATCTTGGCTGCTTCCATAGTTTGGCTATTGTAAATTGTGCAGCTATAAACATAGATACACATGCATCGGTCTGATAGTTTGGTTTCCATTCTTTTGGGTATATACCCAGTAGTGGAATTGCTGAGTCATATGGTAGGTTCGTTCCTATTCGTCTGAGGATCCTCCGAACCCTAATACATTGTTGGTGGGAGTGCAAACTTGTGCAATATACTTTTAAACCACTGGATTTTCATCTATTTGGATCAATTTAATAGCAAAATATGAAATTAGATAAATCAATAAAAAGTTTCCATAATTAGGTGCTCACAAGTTACTAAAGTTAATAAAATAATAGTTTTAAGTAATAGATGGCAGATAACTACTATTAATGCTATATATTCATTAATAAATGCTTTATTATAAATGTTCATATATAGAGAAAATTTTTAAAAAACTATGAATTTCAATAAGCCTCTTCATTGCTCATTTTCTTATATAATTTATAATTAGGCATGTAGATTTAATTATGAATTTTAAGTTATGGTATATTGGAGGGTTTTTGTTGCATTATAATTTTACATCATATTGAGGCATAGAGTGACAGAGAAATACATGTACATGCTCTTATTCACTATAGTATTTTGGCGACCTGTTCCATATTTGTAGAAGGACTATTGAGTCCTACTCAATATGTATTTGTTTCAATCAGGAATTTTTCTTTTGTGACTCAAAATACCTGACTACAAAAACTTCAGGTAAGGAAGATTTATTTGCTTATAGTTTTGGCAATTTCAAGGATTTAGTCCATGTTAGGTCAGGTGATGTCTCCAGAGCTCAGGTAAAGGTATAAGGAGCAGAGAGAGAGAGAGAGAGAGAGAGAGAAAGAGAGAGAGCATGTGAGGAGAGCTTTACTCTCACATCATAAAGGCCTGAAGTGAGAGCTAGCAAGGGGAGGAGGAACCATATATAATCTCCAAGGCCACATTCCTAGAGACTTTTCCTCAGCAACCAAGCCCCACCTCCACCATAGCTGCCCTCCTTGTCTTTGTGAGGTCTAGGGGGACATCCTAAATCCAAACCACAATATATTAAAACAACTTGTCTAAAGACATTATACATCTTTTCTCCTTTTACTACCAATGCTTGTAGAATTTAACACTGGTTCAATTAACTTAGGGTTTTCTGAAAGCATTAACCTATTTTTGAAACAGAGGAAGTGCTGTAATTCTGTATGATATTACCTGAAAAAAATATTTTGCTTGTGTTCCATGTTTCCTGTGAATAATATGATTATTGATTGAAATAAAACTATAAATTAATTATAGGTAGGATAAGGGATATTTCTTATGTGTATTGTGCAAGAATATTTTGACATTTCTCTAAACAATTGCAACAATTTATAACTAAAACAGGTTAAGTATACACAATCACAGATACACACACAGTTTAATCAAAAAGAAAAACATGTGCAAGCCATAAAGAAGGAAAAATTGATTTTAAAAACAGCAACAGAGAACATGTGAAAGAAAAGCCAAGAGAATCGGCTATTAGGAATAAAATAAAATAAGAGATAAAGTAAAAAGTGAAACAAATGCAAATTTAATCATATCTTTGTTTCCTCCTTACCCAAAAGATAGAGTTCTTGATTCTTTCTACTTTACGTATTGTAAATGTCTGCATGCATTTTATTGTATCAGTTCATCATAATACCACTTGATTATTGTATTGCATTTCTTCTGTGATTACTAAAATAGATTTTATCTTTCAATAAAATAAAAATTCCACTTAGGGAATGTAAACACATACCCAGGCAGTACTTACTTTTCTAATATTATTTTCAAATAAAGGCATTGAAATCTAAAAAAAAAAAAAAAAAAAAAAAAAAAAAAAAAAAAAAAAAAAAAAAAAAAAAAAAAAAAAAAAAAAAAAAAAAAGAAAAACAGTGTATTATAAATCTTAAATAAAAAATAAATTTTAAAATAATTATATCATGTTCAACTTATTCATTAGATGAATTATAATCCCTAAGGAGCCTCACAATTATTGTTTTTCAATTATGTTCTGTAATATCAAAGAAGTACCTACTTACATTTTTGTAGTTTACCAAGAGGGAAAACTGCTCATTTTGCACTTTCTGAAAATGCAAACTAAATTATGCTAAAGGAGATATAAAATTGTGTCATCTACATGTAAATTGGCTTTGGAACCTGAGGGAGGGATGAATTTTGTATATATTATGTTAAGATCCTATCATAGCATCTAATGGATTAGATTTTATTAAGTACAATAAAACTAACATGACTTTTTTGCAGAAACTAAATTGAACTGAACTACATAATTAATTACTGAAACTCTTTTTAATTCCTTCACAATACAATACAGTTATAAAAATAAGAAAAGTGTAATGTTTTATGACCATTAGAGTATACATTCTCATCTAATGAAGACTTTAACCCTCTAGCTACTATATAAATGAAGGTTTTAAAATTTTATTATACCTTAAATCCCTTTCACACTTGAAACAGCTAATGAAACAAGATTGCTTTTATTGTTTTTTGTCTAATAAAGAACATTGTCATTGATAATTCTTTGAATTTGACTCAATTTAGAGCTATTTGCATTACTAAATGTAAAAACTTCTGCAGACATAGGAACAACTCACTAATTCCTTAATGTTCAAAAATATATTTTAATTAAAACAGTTCAAATAAACTATATGAGCTGTGCTATCCTGGAATTGTTAAAACAATACATTCTACAAATATTTTCATTAGCTGAGATTTGGAGGCATATATTTTATAATATTATCAAATTGACATGTCCTTATATGTGTTGAAATTAATTTGATTTACTTTCAACCTTTTATTAATAGTGATGAAGGAGCACATGTTGGTTAAAAACATGTATCTACCAAATTATAATATGCTTATAGTTATTTATTTGTAATTACTTAATTAAAATTAAAATGCATCAATATAAAAACTAAGATATAATTTTTTAACATTTTCTTACTCATAAATTAGAAAACTAAAGATAAGATATACTAAAATCATACACAGAGACTATGTACCAAATTAGTGACAGACTGGTGTTACAGCTCTGAATTTATAACAACATAGACAACCATATTCTTCTCTTGCACTGGCCAACTGTCTGCCAAACTTCCTATTTGTCTTCTACAGTATCAAGACTTACCATGAAGCATCTAATTACTCCCTGTGTGCTTAAAATCATCTGAAAATCCCCATTTGACTAGTTCTCACAATTCAAGGAAAGTGAAAGTAGTGTGTCACCTTCAGATCAATGATCTAATCCCTGTATATCTTTAAAACTCTCTTTGCACCAGTTTACTAGATAGGAAATCCACACAACAAAATATTGGTCTCTGAATCACTTATTGAAAGAAAACAGCATTGTAAGTTATAGCTACAACCTTATATTAAGGAAAAAATAAACATTTATTGTCACAACACTGAATTTTGGTATCTTGCTTGATACTACTTGCAGTCTTGTAACTCATTGTCCATTTCTTAATTGGGCTATTATCTTTTTTATTGTTGTCTTTAAAGTAAACTGTATATTCTAGATATTATTCCTCTATCAGAGGAATAGTTGGCAAAGATGTTCTCCCATTCTGTAGGCTCTCTTTTTATATTAGTTTTCATTGATGAGCAGAAAATTTCAGTTTAATGCATCCCATTTATTAATTCTTATTTTCATTTCCTGAGCTTTGGGTATCTTATTGAGGAAATTTCTATCTGTGTCAATATATTGGAGTGTTGGACCTGTGCCCTCTTCTAGTAATTTCAAAGTCTCTGATCTAATTTCCAGGTCTTTGCTCTATCTTGAGTTGATTCATATGTAGTGTGAGAGATAATAATTTAATTTTATTATTCTAAAATGGAGAAGCAGTTTTCCCAATACCATTTGTTGAAAAGGCTTTCTTTCTCTAACATGTTTTTAACACCTTTGTCAGAAATCAACAGACTATAACTGCATGTATTTGTTTCTGTAACTTATATTCCATTCCTTTTGGTCTATAAGTCTGTTTTTGTGCCAATACCATGCTGTTTTTATTACTATGACTCTGTAGAATAATTTGGAGTCAGGTATTGTGATTCCTTTTGCATGGGGTCCTTATTGTTGAAAATTTCCTTGGTTATTCTGAGTCTTGGGGTGTACATATTTACTATCATTATATCTTCTTGTTGGATTGTCCCTTTTATTAGTAAGGAGTGACCCACATTGTGTCTTCAGATAAGTTTTGTTTTAAAGTCACTTTGTAGGATATTGGAGTTGCTATTTCTGCTTGTTTTCAATCTTTGATTGCACAGATTATCTTTTTCCATTCTCTCCCTTTTAGTCTATGAATATCTGTGCCTATAAAGTGAGTTTCTTGCAAGCAGCATATGGCTGGGTTATGTTTTTTAATTCACATTGCCGGTCTATACTGTTTAATTGGAGAGTTTAGACCTTTGATATTCAATGCTATAATCAAATAAGAGATGAAAAGAGTGATATTACCACTGACAATATGGAAATACAGAGGATCATAAGAAACCATTTTGAAAAACTATACTCCAACAAAATGGAAAATCTAGAAGAAATTGACAAATTTCTAGATACATATAACCTCCCTAAATTGAGTCAAGAAGATATAGAAAACTTAAACTGACCAATAGCAATAAAGGAGATAGAAACAGCAATAAAGAGTCTACCATCAAACAAAAGCCCAGGGCTAGATGGTTTTCCAAGTGAATTCTATAAAACATTTATAGAAGAACTAATCACAATACTCCTCAAATTATTCTGTGAAATAGAAAGAAACAGGACCCTCCCAAACACATTCTATGAAGCCAACATCACATTAATACCAAAGTCAAATAAAGACAGTTCAAGAAAAGAAAACTATAGGCCTATATCACTGATGAACCTAGATGCAAAACTGCTAAACAAAATACTAGCAATGCACATTCAAAACCATATCAAGAAATTTATACACCATGACCAAGTTGGGTTCATCCTAGGGATGCAAGGCTGGTTCAACATATGGAAAACAATCCATGTAATTCACTACATAAACAGAATCAAAGACAAAAATCACATGATCATCTCAATTGATGCTGAAAAAGCGTTTGACAAGATCCAACACCCATTCATGCTAAAAGCACTGCAGAGAATTGCAACAGATGGAATGTACCTCAAAATAATAGAAGCAATATACAATAGGCCCACAGCCAACATCATATTAAATGGAGAAAAACTGTAAGAGTTCTCACTAAAAACAGGAACAAGACAAGGATGTCCATTATCACCTCTTCTGTTCAATATAGTACTTGAGACTCTAGCCAGAGCAATAAGGCAAGAGAAGGAAATCAAAGGGGTAAAAATAGGGAAAGAAGAACTAAAACTATCCCTTTTTGCAGATAACATGATACTATACTTAGAAGACCCAACAAAGTCAACCAAAAAACTTATAGAATTGAACAACAAATTCAGCAAAGTGTCTGGTTACAAAATAAATCTTAAAAAATCAGAAGCTTTCCTGTATGCCACCTATATATCCTCTGAAAAAGAAATCCAGAAAACAATTCCACTCACATTATCATCCTAAAAAATAAAATACTTAAGGGTAAACCTAACCAAAGAGGTAAAAGACTCTATATGAAAAACTATAAAAAGTTGAAAAAAGAAATTGATGAAGACCTTAGAAGATGGAAAGATCCTCCATGCTCTTGGATAGGCACAATAAATACCATCAAAATGTCCATCCTCCAAAAAATGATCTACAGATTCAATGCAATATCCATGAAATTACCAAGGTCACTCCTAACAGACATAGAAAAATCAGTCCTTAAATTCATTTGGAACAACAAAAGCCCAGGATAGCCAAAGTAGTCCTTAGCCTCCCACCTCTACAGTGGTTTGCAAACCACAGACTCTGATTGTGTGTTCCTAGTCAAACAAGTCCCTGTTGCCACGCAGGCTACCTTTGGGATAGTTTGTAAACTTATGGTCTTGAGGAGTACCTCTCAAGTCCTGCAGGAAGCATCTGTAGTTTCTAGATACCCCATGGGTTCAGGTACAGCCACTCTTGTTTTCTGAGTGATTGGGCTGGTCGGCCTGGGTTCACAGTGGTCATGACAAGGCAAAATGTATCCACCGGGGTCCATGCAGGAAAGTCTGGTTATGTCTTGGTTCCACTGAATTCATCTGCAGCCACAGAATCTTGCTGAGTAGTTTGGCTGGGCTGCTTGGGGAGTCATGTCTTTGGGTATTTGAGTGTGGGGAGAAGAATGCAATTCTTTTTGGTTGGATCTCTATTTAGTTTCTTTGATGGAATTGGTTTTTGAGAGCCACTGTTCCTGACAACCACCAACTCCTGTGTGAGCTTACCAAGATGGTGCTCATTTCTACTGTCCAGTGAGATGAGATATGAGATGCATGAAACTTTTTTTTTTTCCAGTCGTATATTCTCTCCTACATCCAATTTGATCACTTTTCTACTTTCTTTTGCCGCATTCTGACTGCATTTCTTCTCTTGCCAAGAAGCAGTTTTCCTGATGGTTTATTGAGTTCTGCATCTAGGAACAGCATAAATGGGCTGCCTTAATCTATTCCACCATCTTTCAGCTGGTTTATTTTAAAATGCTTATTTTGGCCAGGAGTGGTGGTGCATACTTGTAATCCAAGTACTTGGAAGGCTAACACAAGAGGATCACAGGTTCGTGACTAGCTTCAGCAACTTAGTGAGACCCTCTGCAACTTAGTGAGACCATGTTACAAAATAAACAATAAAATAGGGCTGAGATTGTAGCTCAGAGGTAGAATGCCTCTGGGTTCAATCCCCAGCACTACAAAAACTAAAAAAAAAAAAAAAAAAATACTTATTTTAAATCCTAAATCCGCACATAGCTTACGTATTTTCTAGAAGTTGTGCATATAAATCAATAAATAATAAATTTGTTTAATATAAACAATAAAAATGATGCACATCCTGACTAGTATATTTTGTAGATAAATATCAGTTTCCTAAGTATATATAATTAAACTACTTCCATATGGTACAGATATTAGTATATTTTGGAAGAGACTATTCCTGCTGTTTTCCTTCATCCGCCATACTTTCAGAAACTTTTAGAAAAATATAAAGAGATGGATCACAGCCAGGTATTATAAGTTACTCTACCCTTTTCTGTGACCTCAGCCTATATTATCTTGTTTCATGTTATTCAGTTATCTTTTAAAAACGTTTTCCTATCACTTATTCTTCAATATCAAACATATAGAATAAGCCTCAGTGACAATAGAGATATGAACTTTCTGGAGGGGAGTACAAATTTCCAATGCAAATCATGTTACTCATGATCGTATTCTTCACCTTCTTGATATTCTTTTACTACCTCGATAATTCATTTTCCTCTATCACAAGGCATTATTTAAAGTCTTAATATGTATTAATGATGACATTTGTGTGTGAATGATTTTAGTAACAAAATCATTTATTGACATTCTGTAATTTATAACAACTGAAATCTTAACTGAGTCTCTCATATTATATTCTCATCTTGGGAATCATTATTTATAAATCTCTTATTCAATTTAATTTTATCAATAAACTTGTACCGCATTTGTTATGCCACACAACTATGTCAGACATGTTGAGATAGTATTGACATATCATACATCAGTTAAAATCACAGTATAATTTTCCTTTTGATCCTAAGGAAAAAAATATTACACACTATACATTTCTAGTACTTTATGGACTTACTAGGAGTTATTATTTAACACATTGTATAATCTATCTGGCTTATGAATATAATAATACTCAGATACCATACTAAATATTTTAGACACTTTTAGGCAACAAATATGCTATGACTATAAATGTACAATACACATTTATTTATTTTTTATTTCTTCAATCCTTATCACCTACCACACATAGAATAAATTCCCGCTTTACCCATAGGACCCAAATCAAACAGTGAAAAACATTGTACTTTTCTGTCATACACTGCCATAATTTAGGATTCTTAGTTTCTCACAACTCATTTATTTGGTTTAATTCTGTAGCATCCTCAATTAGAAGACTTTAATGGAATTGATTCTGTAGAGATTAGATATCCAGTTGTCTCATTGGCAAAGACAAATGCTTGAGAAAAGTATCATTGATGAGAAATATCATTGATGAGAATGCTTTTTGTTTGCTTTTTTTTTTTTTTTTTTTTTTTTGTACTGTGGATTGGACCCAGGAATATTCCACATCCAAGCTATATCTCCAGCCCTATTTTACTTTTACTTTGAACCAGTGTTTCACCAAGCTGCAGAGAGCCTTGCTAATTTGCTAAGGCTGGCTTTGAACCTATAATCTTGCATTCCTCCTGTCTCAGCTTCCCAAGTACTGGGATTACAGGGTGTGCCATCATGCCTGGCTGAGAATCATTTAATGGGCCATTTGATTGGATCTTTGATATGTCCCCATGCCTACTGACAGGTGCTCTAATCCCTAGAAATTGAATTCTATTCAGTAGCCCTATTTGGGTAAGTAAAAATGAAGATTACTTAGGTTAGTTATGATGATAAGCCTTCAGACGTCATTTCTACCTAATTTAATAACATAAATCCAGTACCTAATATTTATCAAGAAAATCTGACAATGTAGGATTAGTACTAATCAAACTATCATATATTTGCTACTCAATGGTGATGAAATTTATGCTGTTTGGAAAAATGTTCTGTAGTTAAAATAAATCACACAAAGTCTTGAGATATAGCTCAGTGGTAGAGTGCTTGCCTATCATAAGCAACATTCTGAATTCAATTCCCAACACTGTAAAAAACCAATTGAACAAAATCAAAATACACAAAACAAAATAATCACAAAAAAAGAAGAAAAAGAAAAAACAACTACATGTTCTATTCTCCCCCAAATAGAAATTCATGAGTATTTTTTGCTTACTCTGAAGTGAAGTTGTCTGTAATTCCAGCATACAAAAAATACACTTAAATTCATCTCACTCAAAGCCTGTCTGGTTTTAGTTTGCTCCTTTTAAGAATTAATTCCAGTGGCATCCACATTTGACAAAGTGAGAGGGGCCTATTAAAGTATGAAGAGTAGCAGAAGCCTGTCTTCCACCATCTGCTACCCATTTACTTTCTAGTTGACTTATAGTATTATATATGTTACAATAATAATTATTAATAAGTACCCTCGTTGCTAAAAACTTTATCAAATTGGGTATAGTTTACTTTCTCTTCAGTCTTGTAGACTCCATATCTAAGGTTATTTAGACCAGTAACTTTTGTCCACACCCCCTTCAGTGAGATTGTTTCATATATTAGTACTATCATTAGACTTGTTATACCCTCCATTCTCTCCTTGTGTCTTCTGATCTACTATACTTTTGTTTGTATACATTAAGGTTCACTTTTTGTGATAAAAGTTTCAATGAATTTTAAAAAAATACATGGTATCATGTATGCACTGTGAGTCATACAATTCCCCACAATATAGTTTTTAAATTATTAAAATTGAATAGGTGCATTACCTATTCAGTTCTTTCAACTCCACACTAAACTCCAGAGAAGACATAATCTTTTCATTATTATTCAACTTTTGGCTTTCCCTGAATGACATATAATTGAAATCAAACAGCATGTAGCTTCTTAAGACTAATTATTTAACTTAGAAATATGCAATTAAGATTCACCCATGTCTTTTGTGACTTGAAAGATCAATCCTCTTTCTTGCTGATAGCATTCATTTTAAGAATTTGCTACAGTTAATGAGTCCAGCTATCCAAAGACATTTTGGTGTTTAGATGCTCCGATAATTGTAAATAAAATCACTGTATCTTTTCAGGTATGAGAATTAATGTGCGTATAATTTCTGGGTGAGTGAGATAAATTCTTAGGAGCATGATTGTTATATAACATAATAAGAATAATTTTGTCTTTACATGAATCTGCCAAATTGATATTAAGAGAAACTTACATTTTGACATTCACATCAGCAATTAAAGAATCTGATAGTATCCTATCCAATAATTAGTATTTTTAATTTTTTGCCATAAACTAGGTGTGTATTAATACCTCATTTTTATTTTAATTTAACATTTACCAATGAGAAATTATGTTCAATATTTTTAGCATTCTTATATGCTACCTTATATATCATCTCTATTGTACCTATTCAATATTTTGTTTATTTTGGGAATTGATGATGGTTTTTTTTTTTCTCTTGAACTCTTTGTAAACATTTGATAAAAATCCTTTATCAGAAATGTTTGTACAATGATCCTACCATATGATCCAGCAATACCTCTACTGAGTATCTACCCAAAAGAAAGGAAAACAAACTATCAGACCAACGCATGTGTATCTATGTTTATAGCTGCACAGTTTACAATTGCCAAACTATGGAACCAGCCAAGATGTCCATCAACATATGAATGGATTACAAAACTATGGGATATGTACACAATGGAATTTTACTCAGCCTTAAAGAAGAACAAAATCATGTTATTTGCAAGGAAATGGAAGGAACTGGAAAA